>NW_019059970.1:459277-473715 GCF_000696155.1 Zootermopsis nevadensis | reverse complement strand
TTCGATGATGCCGGCTGGCACACTGATTCACTATGAATGTAGGCCGCACCCCCTAAAGGCAGAAGCTCGTACTACATCCGGTTCGCCCTCTATTGACACAGTCTTGAAACTTTCTGATCGCACCTCGTATCTCAACCAAATGTAAAGTACCGAATCTACAAAAATTGAGTTTTGCATTAGAGGAAGAACACGTTTACCGCACAAATAAATTATTGTTATTCTATGGTAATTTCTGCCTGAACGGTGGAAAACTGTGGGTTTTACTTACTGCTGGTTAAGCAGAAATTACCATAGAATAACTGTTTCTATTTGCATCAGCTTGTTTTCTCGACTAAAAAATAACTCCATTTTTTGCAGATTCGCAATTTTACCCGTGAATCTACGGTAGAACCAAAGATCAAAATCATTCATAAATGTTAAATACTACGTGATGAGATGTTTCTCAACTGGTGGTCCACGGACAGCTGCCAGGTCCTGGCTTGATGCCGGCCAGAGAAATCTAGACGTGGATGGGACAATAATATTACAAGATTGAAAAGGTGTACTCTGGAGTACAGTAACATTCAAAACGTCTGCTTCACGTCACATCACACAGGACAATGTTGCATTAATTTGGAACATTGGTCCGAGTGGCGAAGCCCTAGGAGGCAGTCCAGATACTTCAGAGGCGTGGATGGTTTAACAAAAGATGGTAGAGGTCCCTAGGGGTGCCAACCCGACAAAGAAAAGACCAAGGGAATAATTTTTAATTGTGAATGTTTACAGTCGATAAGCTCACAAAGACATTAATTTTACAATAAACTTTGTGAAAAAGATCTCAGACGGTGTAAACAAAACAAACTTGTCACCAGGAGTTGCATAGCTCCTGGCGCTTTAACCCCGGGTACCCACTTCGTTTCCCGGCGGTGCCCGGATTTATAACTTGTGTTGGGCGAGGCCGTGGTCTAGGCAACACGGAGTTTTCCTCCGTGGCATCCCACCAATTACTCCATTCACACACAGAAGAAGGCAATGGCAAACCACTTCTGGATCATCTGCCAAGAACGTATATGAACAGGTCCCAGTCCGAGAAAAGGATGGAAGGATCCTGTTCATATGGACCTGTCGTCAGACAGAACACTAAATAAAATACAGTCGATAAGTACGTATGCCATTTCTTAAACACCTCACAAAGGCATTAATTTTACAACAAACTTTGTGAAAAAGGATCTTGCTTTAGAAGCTAATAGTCAAATTTCTCGACTTTTATTGAACCAGAATGTTTATCACCGTGTTCACAAGAGGCCTCAAATCTGAGGCCTGTTACCACATTTCCAGATTTCCAGACCTCGGCCCAATTCCCAAACTGTAGAATCACCCATTATCGGCTGTACACGACTGTTAATTCAAAGTTTCGTAGTTTACCTTCGACATTCTGATGTCACCTCCTGCAGCCACAGTCAGATGACCCCGGCGTGCTCTGTCCAGAAGAGACCCACTGAACTAATCGTTACGAAATTGCAAATAAACTTGTTTGGGCATGTTGGTAATTAGATCTGTCGACTATTATGAGTATTATAGGAAACCGGTCATTGGAAAACCCATTACTGTATCGTCAAATGAGAGACAGGAAAGGTTTAGAACCATTGAAGCAATGGTTCGGAAAAAGAACGAATCAAGCTCACGATGCCACTCGCGTAAGGGATTTTGTGGAACAGAGAATAAGTCACGACTTATAAAATGTGAAATATTTCAAAATACATGGCCTTCATTTCACGTAAGGAATGTCTACTTACAATAAACATCCTCTGTTATGTACTGTAAGAAACTATCTTCACAATTAATGCGATAAAAGTAAACTCCAAAAAATTAATTTTAAGCATGCACGCCGCCAGAATTGACCTCTTAAAATAAAAATACAATTAAAAATTACTTCGTGAACAGTCTCTGTGTTAAATTACGTGACAGAAGACCGGAATTAATATTTGCAGAAACTCTGCATACCCGGAATTAGGTGTGGAGAGAGACAGAAAAGTTTAACGTAAAAGAAAACATTACTAAGAGAACAAAAGTAAAGTTTTACACGGCACGAACACTGAATTGGTCTAAGAAACTGAAAGTAGAATAACAACTGTACATTGCAGAATGAAAAGTTTCATAATATGTACTTTTCACCACACACTATTAGGGTGATAAAATCTAGGACGAAATGGACGGAGCATGTAGAACGCATGGATAGTAAGAAATATATACAACAAGATAAGTTGGAAATCCAGAAGAGAGACGAGAGCTTTGGAGATGAAGGCGCTGTCTTCTGTGTTGTAGCTCCGCGTTGCCTGATGATGGAGGCAGCAAGGACCTCTGAAACGTTGGTAAACTTCTACTAGACGACACGGAAACTACAACCCAGAAGGCAGACATCTTTACATAAATGCCTGTTTCAAACCACAGAGGTAGAAATAACATTCCTCTTCAACCCTGATAATGGAGGCAGAGACAGTCTACAAAACGGGTATTAACTTAATTTTTTTTACTGGGGATTCTGAGAGAAGACTTTACTGTACACAAACGCAGAAACATCTTCGTATCTTACATAGAGAATTTCTTGATCAGGGAGATACTGCACAATGGAGTTAGTTAACAGAGACATTTATCTGGTAGAAGTCCCCAAAGTTTGGGTATTGCTGCTGTAAACAAGATACACTCAGCCATCATAAACAAAGAGGTCGCTACACTCAGCTAACAGTAACGTCTGTAGACAGAAATATCGACTTCAGACAACAGCACATAAGAATCAGAACGCCGATTTACAGTCAGTATATTTAAGAAAATAAACACGCGGAACCAAATGTGTTCATCTATTCACGTAAAAGTATAAAGTCAGTGGACCACGATTATTAAGCGGGTGCCACAGTTTCACAGATAAAATATGTAATCAGATGTATAAATGCAAAGTTAAGATGTTTTAAAATATAAATTATATCTCTTCATGGCATCCAAATGTTCGCAAAATCCCGAAATAGATGGCAGTATTTCAGAACGGTCTCCCAGACCCGACTTCAAAAATTACGTGATACTAATTTTATTCAGCAATCTTCCAATATTTCTTAAATCTCCAAAACATTAGTACAATTCAAAATCTAACAGCGATTCATTAGTAACATTTATCACCAAAATACTTCGAACGTTAGCCACTTTTTCGTTCCATTTTCCTAAAATAAACCTTTTTTTATATATAAATGTCGAAATCTATTATCGTGAAAATCCTAAGAACAGTATATTGTATAGTGCCAATTTTGCTCCAACCTAAAAAAAATTCGGGCATCGGAATGGTAGTATTTTGATGATAAAAGTTAAAAAAAAAGTTGTACCTCTACGCCACGAAGACGCATGGGGTGGAGATTAAGATCAACGTATTATTAACCCAGATATTAGGTGCAAATGTGTAGTCAGCTTCAGGCTCAGACTGCTTTACCTCGAAGAACGTGCCTCCGATACATTCAGGAGGATCGGAGTGTATCTTAAGGGAGACATTAGCAGTCTGTCTCTTGTGTTTGCATTGAAGATGAGAGTGTTTGCCTCCGAAACACAAAACACGTGTTAACGCACAAAAACGAGAACACAAGTAGCAGTGTTCGAGTAGGAAACAAGGCTTTCTTGGACAGATAGAGGCAAAAGTTTTCTAGGCACATGGCGAGACTCCATGACTTCATACGCGCAGTAACACCGCGAGGACATGTGCTTACAGCTCGGAACACGAATGTTTTGTAACGCTACGTCATTGCTCGGGAAAGAACACAAATTGAACTTTGTTCGCAGTGAGATGAACGCACAAAAACACTAATGCTCCGGCTTGCCTAATACATTTTTGTGTAGTGTACGAAGCCTCTACGTACTGGTTAATAACTGAGTGACCAAGATATTTGGACCTGAGATGGAACACTACATAACGAGGATCTGCGTGAATTGTACGGGTCACCTATCTCAGTGAGGATAGTGAAATCTAGGAGGGTACGATGGGCTGGACATGTAGCACGCATGGGAGAAGCCAAGGTGTGCATACAGAATTTTGGTGGGAAATCCTTCCACCGGGCAGATCAAGATGGAGATTGGAGAAAAATATCAAGATATATCTTAGGGAGGTTGGTTGTGAGGATAGCAAATGGATGGAGTTGGCTCAGGATCGTGGCCGGTGACAGGATTTGGTGTTGGACCTGCGGGCTCTGCTACCAGGGAGTTAGTTAGTCAGTGACCAACATCTCAGTAATGATCCTAGATGACTGAATATTCGATTTTGTAAGTGCTTGTACCATTAGGCAGCTTTTAGAAACACCTCTGTAGGAGACAGCATGAAAGGGATGGAGGAAGTATGGCGGTAAGGGATGAGAATCATTCCCAGTTGAATTTCAATGAGAATTTTCCGATAGTACGAGAAGGGTAGGAAAACGGGCGATTTTAACATTCGGTCTTCTGGATACCTCTTGTCTGCATCATGCCATTTAGTATGTACTTTAAGATGGCGTATTTGTAATTTAGCAAATACAAATTCTTTACTTAATTACAGAGTTTTTAAAATCGCCCGCTTCTCTGCCCCGCCCTGGATTAATAATGTATCGTTCTTTCTTAATCCAGCTCTAGTAAACGACGTAAAACTGGATCGAAAGCGTTTCTAAGTCAGTGGCCGGTAAAACATCAGTGACGTTTCAGACGACCAGAACTGTACGCGTCTCACATGGTTTACCACACATTACTTAACAGCCAACAAATATCATTATATCATTATTATTAGCACATCTACACATATTTGCTTATGGTACTATGTGGTAATAATCACCCACACAGTACTTTTAAAAATTGCAAGCGAGGACGATTTAAAATTTCTTGGATTTTCCATCGGGTGGTCTAGCGGTTAGAACGCTGGCCTTGTAATCCTGGGGTCTCGGGTTCGATTCTCGGCGGTGCCCGAATTTATAACTTGTGTTGGGCAAGGCCGTGGTCTAAGCAACACGGAGTTTTCCTCCGGGGGCTTCCCCGGTTTCTCCGTGGCATCCCATTCACACACAGAAGAAGGCAATGGCAAACCACTTCTGGATCATCTGCCAAGAACGTATATTAACAGGTCCCAGTCCGAGAAAAGGATGGAAGGATCCTGTTCATATGGACCTGTCGTCAGACAGAACACTAAATAAATAAAATAAAGGGTTATATAACTGATAACAAGTTAGAAAATGTATGCACAGTGTGAAAATTCTAGAACGTTCGCCAGGGTCAGACGGAATACTGGAAGAACACTCCGTAGGGATGACCACTCACAAAAAAAAAAACTAATTATAACTTAGCCACCAGACAAGACTATGCGAAAAAAGTAGTGTCCAAGATAAAGTATTATGAAAGGACCAAGGAAGATTCTAGTTAGTCGTAATACATGAACACTTCAGCTTACAAGAATTTGTGGACCGGCATGAATTACACTGCAGATCACCGGCTGAGAAGCATTGGTGCAGGAATTTCTATCGCATTAACTCTATTACGCATCATATAGAGCTCCTCTAACGAGAGGCTGGCATACTGCAAGATCGCTACTTATACAGAACAACGCAGAAAACATCAATACCTTGAGAGGAAACCCAACTCGTGAACAGTGTTTAAGCAATTCAAAACATGTCGTTAATCAGAATCGTACGCTGTAACTGTTGTCAGCTGTCATTTATTGTCCAAGATTAACATGTCTGCCTGGAAATGTCTTTCCGGCGACGAAACTGTTCAGGAGACAAACTCACACACACGCAGTGTGATGTGACGTGGGAACAGCCTTCGAGCAAAACCTTGAATTAATGAATTAATTAAATCCTTGATACCAACTAAGCACGCAGAGGAGGGCTTGAAACACCTGACACATTGCAGTCCTCAGTGGGTAGAACATCGAGCGCTCCAGAATCCAAATCCTATGAGAACCAACTACGTCTCCATACTAAATCCACTAATTCCACGGTCTACAACCATTCTTGAGAAACTGTAAGTCGCTCACCTGGTCCGAAATTTATCCGCTTTTTAAGCATCCAGAACGATCATTAACGATTTCAAAAGAACCCGCCACCATTCTGTGACAAATGAATTCAATTCGTATCTTCAAACTTTATTTGTATTAAATTAAAGTCATTTTCATGTCACGTTGATTGCTTAAAAGGGGCTCTGGAAAACACTGCTGGTATAAGAAAATCTCAGTAATGACACTGGACGATAAAACGTTCTATTTTACAATTGATCCTGTTACTCGAAAGCTTCTAGAAGCAAATGGGTTAGGAGAACGTAACACGGAAGGAGACAGAGGTTATTATTATTATTTAGTGTTCTGTCTGACGACAGGTCCATATGAACAGGATCCTTCCATCCTTTTCTCGGACTGGGACCTGTTCATATACGTTCTTGGCAGATGATCCAGAAGTGATTTGCCATTGCCTTCTTCTGTGTGTGAATGGAGTAATTGTTGGGATGCCACGGAGGAAAACTCCGTGTTGCCTAGACCACGGCCTTGCCCAACACAAGTTATAAATTCGGGCACCGCCGGGAATCGAACCCGAGACCCCAGGATTACAAGGCCAGCGTTCTAACCGCTAGACCACCGTGGCGGTGAGACAGGATAAATAAGACGGAGGATAAGAGATGGAATTCTTCATTCCCTGTTGAAATTTAACGGACCTACTGGCCTCCTTAATTATCTAAAATTTTAATTACATATCTTGATAATCAAAGCTATTAAAACTGTTTTTTAAAATCTGTGACCTCGATTCAGTCGTCCATTCTCATTAAGAATCAATTTTATCAGGAAAAACGCGATACTAACACGTGGTGGAAGGTAGTCTATTATTAGTGCCGCCAATCATACCAAAAGCAGCGATACCACATCTAATGGACGAGAAGAGGAATATTCCATCCATGAAACACATGGAACTGTTGCTGGGGTGGTTTAAGTAAAACACGCATGCATAAATGATACAGACCTCGGTTTCATGTGCACGCAGACGGAAAGAGCGATCGCTGAAGGAACACGAAACTACGTATCCTGTCAATCAACTCACTTTCTTCTCATAAAAACACGCAAAGTTAACGGAAACCCCAAAGGAAGTGGAGGACATTCTGTTCGATTTAGATGCAGTATAAAATTACACTTGCTTCATAATTTTGTAGTATCTATAATTTCCAAATTCGTTAACATTTTCTGTCACTAATTGATATTTTAATTTACTGCAGATTAAAATTTACTGTCAATAACGCATATGTTACACGTAAATTCTACTGTCGACAAAGTTTGCTGTATTGGGAGACAACTTACATCCCGAATGCAAAATACATACAGGTTTAAACGTACGCTTTTTTTAAAAAAAGCAATGAGACGACCAATTTGCGTCCTCCTAAAATTCGGATAAGTCTGACAGCTAACACAATCCAAGTGGAAACGTAACAGGAGGAAAAAAAAGAAGATGACCAATATGACGCAACATTATCATCTCAAGATGACATGTGTTACGCGGCACAGAACATAATAAACTATTTTATGTAAACAGTAAAATAGGTTTCTTAAATTTTCTCCATCGTTTACATTTTAATAAAATAATGTTTAATGTATAAATTGAAGCTTTCGCGGCGACTGAAGTTGATGGAAGATTCTATGGGTTACAAGTCGCGTTAGGTGGCTGAACGATGAATAAACCATATATCTTCTGCCAACGTTTCGAGAACAATCTCTGCTCTCATCATCAGGGCTGCTGGGTAATAAATCTGATTCTTTGCTGCGCGCTCGCTGATGGGTTGGCATAAGATATATCAACTTTCAGACTTCATCTATTTATATATATATATATTTTGTTACTTACACACCACATCGAAAAATGTTTCAAACAATAATAAATATCCAAAAAAAAAAAAAAAATGTTTCAAACAATAATAAATATCCCAAAAAAAAAATTCATGTGGCATGCATTTTCTGGATGTTTTTCAGAAATTTGAATTTAAAACAAAGAATATACTGTACCAGTACGAATCAAAACTGAATTTACCTGCCAAATTTTAGTGCAGACACCAACACCTACCACAAAACTCCACATTAAGAGTTCACTTTACGTGCATCATTCTACATCAGTGATCCCAACGTCAACTACTATACGAGTCCAGTAAGTTAAACAGAACTGACATCAAAATACATTCAGCCGAATTCAAACGAAGTTCTGTGGCTTTAATTTAACCTCAAAACTACAAAACGTGATCAGTTACTCCAGACCATCTTTACCACGTTCCCTGAAGGCAAGCGTCAGAATCGATATACTGCACTACCTTAATATCGACTGTTACGACTCCCACGAGTAACCTAGAGTCGATAGCATGAAAAGTAAATAAACGCTAAACTTTCCTGATTTAAGTATGACAGGGCCCTTTTTAAGGGCTGTCTGCAAAAATGTGCGTGTTAGCTTCGCTATTTCTGTGTTATATGTATATAAACATAAAACAACTCGAGACCAGCTGGTCTGATTTTAATCAAATGATACTGGAAAATATTTCTGAAATGTTTCGATACATTCCAACTTCGATTAAAATCAGACAATAAGGTAAACTCTACACGAAGCCCTTGCGTTTATGTGCACATACCACGCGTACTCGCTAAATATTTATCGGAGCGAAGAAACTTGGAATTAAATACGAACCACATTTTTTTCGAAGTCTTGCTGTTTTCGTGATTTTATTTATTATTTAGTGTTCTGTCTGACGACAGGTCCATATGAACAGGATCCTTCCATCCTTTTCTCGGACTGGGACCTGTTCATATACGTTCTTGGCAGATGATCCAGAAGTGGTTTGCCATTGCCTTCTTCTGTGTGTGAATGGAGTAATTGTTGGGATGCCACGGAGGAAAACTCCGTGTTGCCTAGACCACGGCCTTGCCCAACACAAGTTATAAATTCGGGCACCGCCGGGAATCGAACCCGAGACCCCAGGATTACAAGGCCAGCGTTCTGACCGCTAGACCACCAACAACAAAAAGCAATATTTCTGCTGTCATCTTATAACTCAAGAACCGTACGACTACTTTTATCAAAAAAAAAAAAAAAAAAAAAACTGGAGACCCTTGTTCGTCTACGTAATATTATTCTATTTATAAGCAAGAATAAAAACTCTGCATTTATGAATTACAAATCTGTCGGCATTAACACAGCAACCACGTAAGAATCGTTAAGTTATTTGCATATTTCCTAACTGGTTCTGCATATCAATTATTGCGTTATTCTACAATTAAAAGCTAACATTAACGCTAATGTAAGCTGCCACGTACATTTCCTAACCTCTTCTGCATATCAAGGACTGTGTTATTCTTGAAGAGTTTCAGTGGACTGCATACATCAATGGGCACTTCCGACGAACTGAAGGGGCAGATTGCCCGTGTTTCGTCAGTCGCAGACAGGAAGTGAGGGGTGAACAGACTGTCACCAGGCGTCCACATAGGCATTTACGACTGAATCCTGGCTTTGAGATCTCAGGTTCTCACAGCGGTGAGATGGGAGGATAATATTAAAACGGATATCAGGAAATTCGGTTTGGAGGTGGATTCGATTAATTTAGCTCAGGATAAGGCCCGATAACACATGGTTCCATAAAAGGCAGGGAATTTCTTGACTATATGAGCGTACTATTAGGTCAGCACCCTTATACTTGCGAGCTAGTAGCAACTAATAGAGACAGGAAGCAACTTATAATTCTACAGACAGCAGTAGCATGTCAAACTTGTATCTTATCTTCATCGATTGGACTATTTTAGGCTGTTCTGACGCCAAACGCATTCAATAAAACCGTAACTACAACAGCATTAAACTGGTTTAGCCTTCCCTTTGTTTGATAATCATCAAAGCATTCCTGAGACACAGGAATATTGCGTCTTATTTATAGTCGATTATCCTTGTCAATCACCCACTTTCAGGTCATTTCGCATACCTGCATAAAAAAACATCGTATTTCAAATGTGACTGCTCCTTTACAGCGATAGGTCGATCACCTTATATCGAGTTTCACAGATCGAAACTCAATGCACTTCGATCACATGTGTCTTCTGGCGTATTACAAAAACAACGTTACACTACAAGGGGGAGAAAATTACTTCTCCCTTTCCCATCCCCTATAAACCCTTACTCAACACCCAAACCATCGTTTATAAACTTCACAAGCTATCCCCTGTCTTCGACCCCATTTAACAGGGCATCTTCCCAACTTCCTAATCCGGCTGTCAGAGCCATGTGGCACCCTCAACGCGCAGACTCCCGAAACCAACCCTCGGATAATGTCAGGGCCCAACATCACTAGTATCAAGGCTCGCTCGCCAGTAGACAAGAACTCAAGCAAATTTCGATACAGTTCAATCACCATACCTTTCTCGGTCTTCCAAGTGACCGGTTTCCCCAGCACAATTTCACATGCATTTCTTATCTCATAAACAATCACGAACTTTCTTATTTTTAATATCGTGTCCATTTCTCGCAATTAATCTCCGCTGTCACAAAAGCCTGATATGGAATCTATCAGTTCACGACTTCACAACCTATTTCAATAGTGCCCTATCCATCTATTCCCAGGTCTCCAAAAATTACCTGTACCCTTTTTCATTCTAAAACAGTATATATGCATATCTTGTTCTTCCACGTATGCGACAGGTCCCACACATCTCATATTTATTTAATCTTTAATACATTTTAATACACATTAAATTAAAAGCGTCATACAATTACATTTTTAACTTTATCGATCGTATGACACCTGATGATGGTCATATCTTACAGCGAAACACGTTGTGGTTAAAAACCATAATTAATATATTATAATTGTATAAACGAAAATAAAACATCTTATAAAGGCCCTCCACCGGGTCCAAAACAAACGGGGAAAGTAAGAATACACATTAACCAAGTCGAGAATCAAACTGTGGACCTCCTAAAAAGTCGAAAAGCTTTTGCGAAGAGAAGACGAGAAATTTCTTAACCAGCTCAGCGACTGTTAGCTCCTCCACGAAGTTACGACATTATATGCAGAGGTTTAAGTGGTTTCGTGAGTCGAAAAGAAGTGACATTGCCAATGAATACATTTTATTAACGTACAAAATGTATTTCGATGCAAACTTCACCATCAACAGGCTATATTCAGCCCATCCGTGCTAAAATAAATCTTGTTTTATTCATTTACAAACAGAGAACTATTTTAAATCAAATAAAACGGATCCACCGCCCAATTACATTTGCTCATATAAAAATAAATTAATCTTGGTTAACATAAAGTTTGGGAGTTCTATTGGCTTTATTCTAAATATTTCCTTTATATATGCTTTACAATTGCGTAAAGTTTGATTAAGACATTGCTTAATCAACTTGAATTAGTTACGCTTAAGATGGGTCTGTGGTATATGAAGTAAATTTTATTTATTTATTTAGTGTTCTGTCTGACGCCAGGTCCATATGAACAGGATCCTTCCATCTTTTTCTCGGACTGGGACCTGTTCATATCCGTTCTTGGCAGATGATCCAGAAGTGGTTTGCCATTGCCTTCTTCTGTTTGTGAATGGAGTAATTGTTGGGATGCCACGGAGGAAAACTCCGTGTTGCCTAGACCACGGCCTTGCCCAACACAAGTTATAAATTCGGGCACCGCCGGGAATCGAACCCGAGACCCCAGGATTACAAGGCCAGCGTTCTAACCGCTAGACCACCGTGTAAGGTATATTATTTCCATGGGATCGAATTCCTAGTTTTACTTTAATATTATAAATACTAGGCTTAATTCGTATAAACTGTAGGCCCACTTGAGTTATCTGAGAAGCAACAAGCATGATAGTTATCAAACTAGCGTCTTCACGGTCTGATTTAATGGATGAAAAAGCAAGAAACCTACGACAGAACACTGATAAAAAAACTCGACCAGCTTCACTTCCAATTTCAGTGTAGGCTAACTCGTTCAATGGGAAGTCCCCCCACCCCCCCCCACCCCAGCCGAAAAGGCGAGATCACTGCAGCAAAGTAGTTTGGGGTCGACTGGGGTCACAAGGTCTCGTGGAGCATGCACTCTCAGGTCACGTAATCGAATTCCACTGGATATATTTTATTTACTAATTCCTGGTTTATTTAAAGAAGTCTTCAATTTCTTAACGTAAACACGGTTGAATGATAGATTAAATAAAAATGAATTGGAAATGACGAGGTCGTGGCTTAATATTAACATTTTAAAATATACGTAATTATCTGTACCACCTCATATAATATTTACGCATTTTCTTTACAGAGTGTATTTGTGGCTTCGTAAACAGCGAATCTTTCATGTAGATCGACCGACCGTCTCTGTAACGAAGTGTTTTTCGATCCGGGCTTCAAACGGTGAACATACTAATTGTCCTGGTGGGACTGAGGAAACCCATGGAGACCGTCAGGCAGTACAGCCTTTGGTGGTGAAAATAAAGTATGGTCATTCACAACAGATGTGACGTACAGTGTGATGACTTTTCATCACCGTATAAGATCTTATGGTTCCAAACGAAAAGGTTTATGTAGGTTTCTATGACCTCAAAGATGGGACAGTAAAAGTCTGTTTATGTCACCCGTTGAGCATTCAAATGTGTTCATTTCCTATCCTTTTGTACTGCATTAAAATATATGTAATGGTCAATTTAGTACTACTGCTGCAAGAGATAGAGAAGGTTTTTTGTTCGAAATGCCACCTTAGTTGAAGGTTTGTGTGTGGCTGCTCCAACTGTGGCTACGAAGCAGTCCATTCATCGGCCTCAGAGGAGGAGACATTCAGTTTCTTATAACGACAAACACCGACAACAGACAAATGCTCCTGGAACGCAGCAAGACAAGAATGATACATGTCAAAAATATAAATTCGAAATTCCCTTGAAGTTCTTGAGAGTTTATCAAGAAAAAAAAATAGGCTTTTCAATGATTATTAATCAATATCAAATCTAAAACTTCTTGACGATGGTGAAGAGTCAATTGAATAAAAATTTACTTGGATATTATCCATCGTCTAGTAATAAAACGTAAAAACGACGTTTCGGAGATGAGGCTCTATCTCCGGAGATAGGGATTAGCTCTATCTAGTGGGCCCAACTGAGTAGGAACCTGAAGACGGAGATAGAGCCTCATCTCCGAAACGTCGTTTTTACGTTTTATTACTAGACGATGGATAATATCCAAGTAAATTTTTATTCAATTGTTCCTAGCTTATTTCGCACCAAACTACGAAGCCGTGTGGGGAGTGGAGGTGGGCGTAACTCATTCTTCACCACTCTTTCTAGAGGCGAGTTCTAAGCTTCACCCCGGTATAAAGAGTCCCCGGCACCCATCCGATAGCAGACAAAGCCTAAATACATTGGCGAAGAAAAAAATCTATCGTCCCTGCCGCGAATCAAACCCCGGTCGTCCAAAATTGGGTCAAACGGTTACTGCTCTGGAAGCTGTTCCTCTGGGCAACCCTGGGAGGAGCAGAGACAGACTGACAGACTATTTCTGGTCCAGGGGTCTGCTATTATGGTTGCCTCCACTCGACTCACACACATTTCAAAACCGGATCTATGCATAAGTACCACAAAAAACATTCAAAGGCATCTTGCCAGCTGCCGCCAACAGTGGTGGGTGGTCTTGTTTCCTCCTCGCAAACATTACCGTGTCCTTGATAATGAAAACGAAAGTGACCCCAATGTCGCGGTGACAAATTGAACAATTTCCCGAAATGAGTTCTCACTGCTCTCCACGTTCATCAACTGCAAACATTCCTGTATTCCCGACAAAACTAATCAACAGCTGACTATCACTGACTGAATGTCCAAGTTCCATTCTTTACCTGAGTTCGTTCGTTCGTAGATTCCTCAGTTCCTCTGTAAAAAAAAAACCCTGAATAGTTCCTCAAAATCATCCCCCAAAACTTCCTTCCCTTATTCCCTAGTTCGTCATTAATAACCATCCCCTTGTCAGACGATAACCACCACTGTAGCTGAGAAAGTGTCGTTAAATAAGCAAAGAAACTCAGAAACAATACAGAAATTATGCCAATATTGTTGATAACAAAAACAAACAGTACAGATACTACACTGCATAGATTAGCGGTTCTCAAAATCAAAACCCAAATAAAACGCGTTACATTTCACGCCATTTAGTCGCTTGGGGGGAGTGGAGCTACAGCTCCTACTCATTCTTAACCTCGGCACTAGATGGCGGTGAGTGGTCGGCATCACGCCCCGGGAAAAGGTCCCCGGTACCCACTGGACAGGAGGCTGGGTGGGCCCCAGAGGCTAGAGGAAAAATCCTCTGATCGAACCCATATTTGTAGCGTACAATTTTCTTGCATGATAAGCTATTTTTTTTAGATAATTAATTGAATTAAATTGTTCTTCACGTAAAATTAAGCGTAAAAGTTGACTGCTTCTTGCACAG
>NW_019059970.1:446076-459252 GCF_000696155.1 Zootermopsis nevadensis | reverse complement strand
TGCTTTCATGGAATCTGAAAGTCCATTCATTACTGTGTCTGGACACAATCTTGAACCAGATCACATTTTCACAATCACTCACCGGACACAAAGTAACTGGCAATTCGCCTTCACCTAGTACCCAGATTAAGAATGCATGGAATTTCCATCCACATATCCACGTGTTTTCATAGAGCGAATTTTGAACAACGGAATAACTTTTACCTTCCTACCTACACTCAAAATGAAGCAGGTGGTAATATTCTGCACTTCTCTGGGTATTTCTAAGCCTTTCTAAACTTTCTACCAGGTTGTCCTGATTTTCTTCAGTCTTCCAAGAAAAAACCCTAAAACAGCCCATAACTGCCTATTCCCAAATTCTTAATTATCATCGTTCATGATCATCTATCCATTTCATTCAATCTAAGCTTCGATACAACAGCAAACTGATAAAAATTATATGGATACTTATTCGAATTAATATCAAAGTATAATCAGAGTCTAAATTGTAAATTACTGGAAATCTTGTAGTGATTTCTTTTTTTTTTAAATTTAAATTGTACACTGCCTAAAATGAAAATATTGAAAGGCAGTCAGATTCAATAACAGCTAACAAAATGTCCTTTTAAAACAGGCAGAAAGTACGGTTTTTGACACGTGAAACATTCATTTTGAATTTGAATCAGAATGGTATATATTTTATGCAGTAGATTATATTAATATTATGATAAAATATTATAATTGCGTCATATTGTGAATCAAATATTAAATTAATTATTCGGTTTTGTCCGTCTAATCACAATTATATTTAAAATTTAAAATTTACAAATAAGATAATTAAATTATCATTTTATGTTCCACATCGAATAATCGATTTACATTTGGAACATTTTTACATGTTGATTATTCGATGTGGAACATAAAATGATAATTTAATTATCTTATTTGTAAATTTTAAATTTTAAATATAATTGTGATTAGACGGACAAAACAGAATAATTAATTTAATATTATGACTTCTCGTGGTATCATGCGTCAAATAGCACTGGAATTGCACAGAGAATAAAGAATGTTAAATAATGATACAGATCTTGTTTCTGGCAATTAAAGTCATGGAAATAATATAAGAAAATACAATGAAATGAACATATAATGTCCCTACATAACAGTATCACCAGTAAAAGAATGTGAAAAAATTACTAAATTATTATTTAAATCATTAAAAAATAAAAATATTAAAAAGTTAAATGGTTATGATTAAACTTAAATAATAAGATACTTCTACTTAGCACAGATGCTTCCATACTTGCTTTATTCCTTTGAAAATTATGTGTATTCCTTTAGCATCAGTCAATCAGTCTCTTAATTAACCGTAATTTAAACATCAACTCAATATTTCCTCTCAATAAAATTCAACTTTTGTCCCTGACATCAACTTCGTAATAACACCTTTCATTTGCGACTATAAAATTCCTCTAAACAGAGTCATATTTGACAGAATATTTTCATCCGAAATGCACCGAATGCATAACGTGCAGTGAAACTGTTCCATCCATAAGCGTGTAAAGCATAAATACTCCACAGCACCAAACCCAAACCGCTGTAAGATTCAAAACAACAAAAGTTGTAGCTCACTTGCAATAGTAGAGTCTCCCGTCCTGTGCGATATGAACAGTCCATCCAGATTTGAGATTTCGCTGGAGCTCCTCCAGTTTTGTTGGTGGTGGGTGCGAAACAGCCTGGTCCGCTGTAACTGCGGCAGGAACGACATCATGCCAGCTCGGCTGCAGCAACATGGGCACCCCAGTAACTCCTCATTCAGAGCCTAAACAAATGCACGTGTTTCTTATCAATTTATTAACACGCACACAAGTAAACACGCGTGGATCTCATACGCGCATTCGCTGTTCAGCTTTTCGCATATCCGCGCTTTATTTCAGCATTATTAGGAGTAAAATTATCCCTCAATTAACGAACGGTCTGGACGCAGAGACTAGAGGAAAAATCCTCTGCCCCCGTCGGGGACGAAATATCAACTGTAGGCAATTAAAAACCGACTTTGAATTTGCCTCAAATGGCACAAAGTCCATAACAAGTTTCATCAAAATCCATACAGCCATTCTTGAGTTATTACATGAGTATGGACGAAGTCATCCACCAACCAGACCGACGACGTCATCACGCATGCGCTGATAATTATGGGCAATGGCGTCGTCAACGTCGCACCTCACGACTTTGCGCATCTGTCACACTGGCATTACCAACTACAGACAATTAAAACGTGCGATTTTGGATTCGATTCAACTGGCATTACGTTTGTATCACATTTCATAGAACTCCGTTCTGCCATTCTCAAGTTATTATATGCGTACAGGCGCACAACACCGGAGAGGACCTTCAGCAAGGCAGATCATGACATCAAGGACGATGCCGTCATTACGCATCCGCAGAGGATAGTGCTTAATGCCGTCTTGATCGACCAACGTCACAAATTTAAGTATCTGATGTTGCAAAGTGCAGAAAATTGAAAAGCATGGCTGTGCACTGCACTCCATTATCTCTGTGCCAAATATAATAAAAATCCATTCAACCATTCTCAAGTATGAAGCTGTGATTTATAAGACCATTGATAGATGGTAGCAGGGACTCTTCGGCTTTAAAGACTTAATAGACAAGTGGATATCAACGGGCCCATAAGGTCATTTTTGCTTAAAACGAAGGGCAAAGAACACCTAAAACAATCTATCATCACAAAATTCTACAAGTGTAAAAACTGTTGTAGTAATTTGTACATATATCTTTTTCAGTCTTAAAAATCACTGTAATGTTTACTGATTTATATTTCATTAAAATATTATTGCCAACATACATTAACATGCCATCGGTATATACCTACAAGTCCATGTACAATTACCCGTATTAAAACCTCAACCATTTAAACAGACCTAAGTACAGATGGAAGGATAATAAATAAACTGATCTTACAGAAATTTCCAGTGTGTGCACTGAATTCATCTGGCCTGAATAGTGAGAAATTTCTGAATATAATTAACATTCTTGTTCTACAAATATAGGAAAGTAGTTGAGCAGCTGGGCAACTATAAACGTTGCTAAAGACATCCTGCACCATGGAGTTAGTTAATACATACTGTTTTTTGTGAGTATCCTTCAATTGAATGACTAATTGGCTAAATAACAAGTTATGCAAGCTTTCATGCATCAGTGACAACTTTCATTGTCAAGAATGGTTGTGCTTGTCAGGGCTGGAAACCACTGCTGATTGGTTTATCCCTAAAAGGATAAACAAGTCTGGCCATTACACAAGTGGTGCCCCAACATAAGGCCAGCATATGAATATGATTTGGTACTATTTGCAGAACAAAACATTTGAAAACCAAGAGGGCATGAGAAATTCAGTACGTCAAAACTCAATTAACAGGCATACTCATATGGTAGTCCAAACTGCAAACTCCATCATCTGTGCTTTTGACAAACAAAATATGGAAAATATAGAATATAGTTCAATTTTTGCACACAAGGAAATACAATATTTTTGACAACAGTAATATGTCAACTGAAAGTGGGATGGACAGGAGACAGGGCCAACTAACAGTAACTGTAACATTTCAGCCCTGAAGATGTTTGTACCCACCTAAAAGTTCATACAGAATCACATTTTTACTGCCACAAAAACCTTAAATCTCAATAATAAACTAGGTTCAAGTAGCTTATAGTCACTCAGATAGTCAAGAAATTCTTTGCTATGGAGCCCGAAGGTTCATTACTGTATTCACAACCTGCCATTGGTCTCTATCCTGAGCTCAATAAATCCTATCCACACTCGCACAATCTTCCTAAAACCATTTCAATATTATCCTATCTACTCCCAGGTCTTCTGAATAGTCTCATCTCTTTAGACTCTCCAACGAAAATGTTACATACATTTTTAATCTCCCCCACACATGCCATGCCACAATCCTAATAATATTTGGTAAAGAGGAGAAATTATGGAGCCCCTCATTATGCAATTTACTTCAGCCAACTGTTAATTTATCCCTCTTAGGTCCAAGTATTCTCCTCAGCACCCTGGGACATACCAAGCTGCACTCCAACACAACAGGTAAAATTATAGTTTTGCATACTTTAACATCTATGACACAGTCAAGAAGTACTTAAATTCCTGGAAATCTATAGATTATTCAGCAAGTCTGAAAACATACATGTTGGTGTCGTACTCACTACACAATTTACTGCTTTTGGCAAACCGGGAGCTTCATCAAGCTGTGTTCACAAGTGCATGTCAATGGACAATACCTAAATCTGTTCAATTTCATCCTCACACAGGGATGAAACTCTAGCAATCCACACCCACAATCCTAAGATATCTGTAATACAACCTAATAAAAGTGAATACCATGTGTACACAATTTGTTCATTATTCTATTACTTCAAATTATCAGAGAATATCCCATGTGTTAACTGAATGCCCAGCTTACTAATTTAGATTATCAATCCCCTAACCTTCCAATGGGTAGGTGTTTAAAATTACATTTTGTATCTTTATGCTCATACCTTCCCACTGAATGTTAAAAAATTTGGAATCTTCACACCTAACTCTTATATGTCCACCCTCACCAGCACACAAATTAATATCTTTAATTTCAAACAACTTTCATCACGGTTATCCACACAGCAAAGGGGTGGAGCGTTAAACTAGTATAGTGTGTATATCCACAGGTATCTCTACCCCTTTATATACCCTTAAGTAAAACATAAGCATAAACCATATGACTATCGCGCATCTTATAGAAGTGTTACATACAACACGATACAGAATTAAGGGTCAAATAATCTAAAAACATTCCTTACTTTTCATTTTACTCTGCAACAACTGGTAGTGATAGTAAACATGTTGTAACTTTCTCAAGTTAAATACTACGCATATAATCCGACTTCAGTACCACAAAATCACTGAATATTTCATTCTCGGCACACGTGATAACAAATTCATACACTGTAGATTATAAATGATAATACACAAAGTTAACATACAATAAGTAACACATTCAACTCGAAACCATCATCACACAACAGCTGTCATGACTGTCACTGACGGCAAAAATTATCCGTATCTTCTTTCCATTGATATCGCAGACACCGTATGAAACTTACAAACACAGACCACCTACTTGCAGGAGTGCTGCAGTGTAGCAAGATTAGGAACTACTACAGTCTCCACAGCCTGGATACGCACACACAATCATGTTGATGACAGATGTATTATAGAGCCATCTGCCGCCAATCTTTAGAAGGAAGAACAAGGAGAAAGAGACTCCAGAATTTGGATATTATGGCTAGGAGTGCAGATGGGGTGAAGGAGGCTCTCCTAAATTTTGCTTTGACAGAACTATCAAAATCGTCAACTAACCATGTCTATAATTTTATTAAATCTGAAATGGGATCATCTCGTCATCATATTTTAACCTCATTACTTGTAGCAAAGGACAGCGCAGAAAATAATCTGGAAGAGATTGCTCCGCGGTTGCACAAACCAGACCCAAATTACGAAACTCTTGTAAAATGCAGAGATGCTGACTTCAAGAAGTATTTCAGGATGAACAGAAGTACTATTCAAGTATGACAATCAATACTATTACTGGTTAATCGGTAGACATGTACCACCCACTATTTCTCGAACTGCTTTGCTACTCTTGTCTTTTACAATACTTTATATATGTGCTTTGTAGCCTATTCAAGGAGGATGCTGGCACCGGACCACCCGATATATTATATTTAATCGACCATTGATTCGGTTTTATTACTTTCCCGACCAATGTTGTATTAAGTGAGGTTAGGTTCGTGTAGTTTACCTTGGTTGTAATATTATTTTAGATCAGGTTACTGTAGTTTAGTTGAAGCAGGTTGAATGGATTGTTTATTTGTAGTTTATATTAGGACACCTGGCACCTGCCACGGTGGTCTAGCGGTTAGAACGCTGGCCTTGTAATCCTGGGGTCTCGGGTTCGAATTTATAACTTGTGTTGGGCAAGTCCGTGGTCTAGGCAACACGGAGTTTTTCTCCGTGGCATCCCAACAATTACTGCATTCACACACAGAAGAAGGCAATGGCAACCCACTTCTGGATCATCTGCCAAGAACGTATATGAACAGGTCCCAGTCCGAGAAAAGGATGGAAGGATCCTGTTCATATGGACCTGTCGTCAGACAGAACACTAAATAAATAAAACCAGCATTTGTTGTTAGTGTAAATAATATGTACATCTACCATTGTTACTTCCATGTTCCATATTCATGTATCATAGCTCTTGAGGTGTCCATGTTTGTCTGACTAGCTAGCACATTATTACAGCCTTGGTACTCAAAGGAGCTTACTTTAGTCCCAGAACTTGGCTGGACTCAAGAGTTAGTTATCTTTCATCTGACGCAAATGTTGATGTTAGATATATTTTTGTAAAATAAAAGAAGAAATTGAATAATGCTGACAGTGAATTTGGTCAAGCGTGTTCAGAATTCAGAGGCTGGAGAGCATGGTAAGATTTTTAAAACAAAATTTGATTATATCATTTATTTTAATTTGATCGTTGTGTATGCCAAATTGAATTGTACAAACCTACTTTGGATGAGAGGTCACCATCGTCCCCCATGTATATTGATGTACATAATCTGTTACTGGTGAAATTATTTAATTATGGCATTACTGACCTGATTATTTTATGGTTTGAAGATGTGCAACTACCTGCACATCTTATGAGACACATTTCAGGTGACAAGCAATTATAGTTGAGGTTCTCATGGCAATGAGTACAGAGATGGCTGCCTTCTGAGTTTTAGCACTGTGACGTCTGGTAGATGTTTACCAATGTTTCACTGCCTCCATCATCAGGGGAATGAACGCAGCCATCTAATTACCATATTGTAATTTATATCTTAATTGCGTCATGTTTGTGTTTTATTGATACAATATTTTTATTTTCCGTCTATACACAAACTTAAAATAATGTTGTTTAAAATTATTTTAAGTTTGTGTATAGACGGAAAATAAAAATATTGTACCATATTGTAATACATAACAGAAGGCCTTATAGTGATATAAGTTACTCATTTGTTTTTCTTTTCAGAGTTTAGTTTGTATTGTTGAGAAGAGATTAATAGTGTCTCCTGAAGCAGTCCACCCCTTAGTTCCTGTTGAAAAGAAAGTTCTTTTAACAGCTTGGCTCATGGGCAACAACCAGTCATACATGGCTGCAGCCAGATTATTTGAACTCAGCAAAGGGACGGTATACCGAATATTCCATCATATCTGTAGTGAACTGACCATCTTGGCTGGAAAGTATATCCAATGGCCAGACCCCGAGGAGTCTGATGAAATATCAGTCTCATTTGAAAATAAATATGGTTTCCCAGGTGTTATTGGTGTGATTGGTGCTTGCCATGTTGAGATTAGAGAGCCGGAGTCACAGGAAGAAGCTGCAAGATTTAAAAATGAACAAACGGGACAGTACACTGTCGTCTTGCAAGCAGTTTGTGATGACAAGCAGGCGTTCCGTGATGTGTGTGCAGGATTCCCTGGACAGACAAGCAAGTTGAGGGTCCTTGTTGGAAGTCCTCTGTATACTCGACTTTCAAGTCACACAGATCCTTTGATTGAGCCTCATAAACATATCCTTGGTAGCTCTGATTACCCACAGTTGTCAACACTACTAACTCCTTATAGCACGTGTGCTGCTGGACGCCCACTTACTAAGCAAGAACTGAGATTCAATAGCCTCCACCAGACTGCCAGATCTGTGGTAGATCAAGCTTTTGAAATGCTGAAAAGAAGGTTTCAGAGACTGAGGTTTATTGATGTATCTCGCACTGAGTTGGCAAGCAAAGTTGTTGTGGCAGCATGTGTGTTACATAATTTTGCTCTGATGCATGAAGATGAGTTCACAGAAGAGTGTTACAAGAATACAGACGTGAAAATCTGACTTAATATGTGCATATTTTAATTATACTCAGCCTGTGTTTTGAGAACAATGTTAGAACTTAATAGACTCTTAATCCTGTTGAGTTCTATTCACTGTAGCATGTCTGCCTTCCTTTTCTTCCACCCTCTTCACTTCGTGGTGCAGTATTTTGGCTCTTTCCAACTTCAAACATTCTTCTCCTTGGTTTCACCTTTCTCAAGGACGATATGTGTTCAGGGATCCTTGAGATATCATTCATCATAGATAAACAATCCTTTTCTCCACTTCCATTGCTACAAATACATCAGATTCTTCTTCATTTTTGTATTCTGTGTCCACAGATTGCAAATAGCTCAGTCTGCTGGATCCAATAGAACAGGTGTCTCCCTCGCATCCAGTAATTATCTTCACGTGTCTTAGGTTGAGAAATACAACAGTTTTCTAATGTCATAGGGAATGTGCACCCTAATCAGTATATTTATTTCTTTAAATAGAATATTTAATTTGTTCATTTATGTATATATTTCACAGATATGTTTACATATGTACAAAAATAGCTCATTTTATATAATTGTAAGTGTGATGTTGAATTAAAAACTTCTGATTTTGATAAGATTTCTGATGACAAATTGTGTCAGTTCATGCCTGAATTGCGAATGCTTCAAGATAATGATTTTAACAAAACAAGGCGGGTCTCTTGCAACACATTAAACATTGAATGCAAAAAGAAAAAACTGTCAATGTTTTGTTTCACCTGACAATAATAAACCTTTTGAACACAGAAAATACATTGCTCATGGTTTAATACTTTCATTTTTAAGGTTTCTTGCAGTCTGGTCTGCAAAGGTAGTCTTATTCACAACAGTCACTGTATTAATCACACAGTTTTAAATTAATAAGAATTTCACCAACTCTTCCACTCTTATTTTGCACCACTGTGACTACTTCAAGTTTTAATGACTGACTTTATGTTTCCTGATTGATAAATACATTATCAAATTAGTTGTTTGAAATAACCAAATGTGATGAATGAATGTAGTTAATGCATTATGGCTTACACAAGTTATAATTCATACAGATATTTTCATTAGTTTCACATGCTTTCACACAGCAGCTGATGCTACATTAAAGTACAAAGCTGTTTATATGTGCATGACATAAACTGGGTACTTTGATTAATGGGAAAACATTCAGCACTTTCATGTCTAGCGTATAGGGTGACATACATGCGTGTGCAGTACCATTTACAAAATACAAAGAGCTTTGTACATCACTTATCAAGTAAAGTATAAACTGATTGAATCCATATTTTGAAGGTTATTATGAAATTGGATATTTTTCTTCCTTTACTATGTACATACAAGAGCAGAATTTCAGTGTTTCATCAATAAAGAATATAAGTTTTGTTGCAGGATGGTAATTTTATTGTTGAACAGATTTATAGATCATCTTTGCCACCAATGTTTCTTTTATATGGAGATGATATGATTTTTCGTTTTACTTTTGAATATACAAAGCAGAAAGTAACATCAAACATAATATGACTTGCAAGATTAGAACATAACACTTTTCTTTTTAAGATTATGCAATATACTGAAATGAGTAAGGAATGGAAAGAATAATAATTCGATAAAAAGGGCAGTTCAATTTCTGATGTAACACAGTATAACAATATCCAGTCCAAAGAAACTTTCTTCCATGGACAGGCCTGTAAGCATAACTGCTCTGATTCCAAGGTCACCACTTGGAGGATTAGCCCAATGATTGGCACACACATCTCCAGTAGAAATGCAGGTAAATTAGTACATTCTGAGGAATGTACTTGAAATTTGTCATATAACAAAGAAGCAGCTACAGTTGTACACTATTGGCAGACATGATACTCTCGACTTTTGAATATCTTAACATGTTTCATTAATAACATTATATTAGGTAATTTACAATATGACAATGTAGTGATGATTCCAATATCGTATACTTTTACTTTGTATTAATTTTTACCCTTCTGAATAACATTATATTAGGTAATTTACAATGTGACAATGTGGTGATCATTCCAATATCCTATACTTTTACTTGGTATTTATTTTTACCCTTCCAAGCCAGTGCTCAAAGATACTTCCCCAGCTCTCAGCAAATATACCACTCCCAGGCCAGTGCATACCGACATCTGTTCCATGCACATACAGAATAGACTATAAGAGATGATAAAAAGATGCATATGTCATAATTAAAACTTATGTTTCCTGATATGAAAAGAACAGACTAGTCCTTTATAACTCACCATCATGTTCTCTGTAATGATGATTGGCCCTTGAGCACATAACCACATTCTTGTAGTTCTGCTTACCTGACTGGAGCCATGAGCCCCCCATACTTGTGAAATACCTCTTATTCTGTCTGCAGTTGTATTGTAATTAGAATAAAACTCACATAAAGATGAATGTAAGAAAATTACTCCCATGCTTAAACAACATGCAAGAAGGTGTACACCAAGAACCTAAAGCACCAACTTGGCACTACATGGAGGTCAGTGGTCACCTTCTCACTCTAGCTGCTTTACTGCAGAGGAAGTAAGAAACTCTAATACCCAATGCGGAGGTTGTCAGGTGAACCCCAGAGTTTGCTGGACATGATGGGGAAGAAAAATCCTTGCCTCTGCTGGGAATTGAACCCCAGCCACTATACACAATTGAGTGTAGTTTCAAAACTTGTTCAGTCAATTTAACAAAGTTGTGGGAAAATGCACTTCTTGAAGCAGAATTTAGTAAATTAACGTGAACTGCACTTGCATGGAAATTATGAAAATTACTATGCAAGTTTTCTTGCTAATTCTATATTTGCAGCTGTAACAACTATATCTTTTTAATATGTAGACCATCATTATAACAATGCCTATAAGAATATATTATTTACCTGTTATTCATTATGACAAACTTTGTCCAGAATATTAAAGAGAGGAAGATAAAAAGAAACGTTTTCAGAGGTGGCCCTCCTTTAGTAAAGTTTGGTGTTGGCTAACCTGGTCAGAGAATTGTTTGAGAAATATTATCGTGAATGTGCTGCCCTGAAAGTCCTTTTTAAACCTTGATGGAAAAGGGCAATCAAAGTAGTAATTGTTGGTATTCACACAATCACCAATACACTGTTCAAAGCAAAAAGGTGGAGCATGTGTATCCTATGCAACTTAAAAAACTAATATTATACATTTTATAATGATTCTTTCTGATTTGTATGTTCAAAAAATAAGTAATATGATTGTACAAAGTAAAAAATCTACATTTTCTATCAATAAATAACAAATACAAATTTTGAAAATAAATTATTGGATAGTAGTCATTACCCTGTATGTACAATGATCTTTCTCCAATAAAATAATTATAAACATGGAAATTAACTACTGCAGCATTATTTCTTAAAGTCTGAAATGTTAATATTCTGCTCTCACCTACACAGACTTAAAAAAAAAAATCACAATTACGTCGCAATAACCATCACAAATCGGGAGTTCGCGCATTTGATACATTGTACCTAATAAATGATAACACAGATGGCAATATCATCCCAAGTATGCATAAGCATAACAGAACTACCGAAACAGCCCTGTTAGCCAAGTTCGTTTATGCAACATCGTATAACAAGTACACGTGGAAGGCATCGACGGTATGGTAAAGAAGGAATTATGGTGTCACATTAGTCAAGCTGGGTGATACATTGTTTGCATAAACAACCTTCTACCAAAAATAGCATATGCTCCTGTGCAAAACACTTCTCCTCTGACACAGACAGCTCATCTACATATAGACCACAAACACTGCCTGTCCTTATGAGATTTCACATCGGGATTTATGGCTGAACCTATGTTACACTACTACCCATGTTAACTTTTTGATGGGAAGTGGACAGTAAAGAGGAGTTTCACTTTGCAGTCAGAAGTGAAGGTGATGAAGTTCCTATTTTGCTTTGGTTCAGAAACAACCGCCAAACATACTCACCACTCCTGTAAGAAAGTTTTCCTGATTTCACATCTGAAATGTGTCACTAGGCAAATCCCATCTAACATCTACGCTAACTAACTTCATTTTGTAACATCCTTTAGCACCTTTTACAGAACCCAAATGTTCACAGCTGTGTTTAAAGCCATCAGATCCTATCCTGAGCCAGATAAACAGCTAGTCAAACATTATCTTCTCTCTCTCTCTCTTATTTTTTTTTATCAACAAGGTTCATTACTGTGTTACAAAAGTCAGTCCACTTCACATGCTCATTAACATTAGGTTTCTCAAGCTGTCTTTTCCAGTCCAAAAGACTTGTATTTTTAGAAGTAAGTGTGTACCTTGCTTCTGGTATATTGTCCATAATGACACTGTATTTAAAGGATTTAGCCTGAATACTGCAAGAAGTAAGATTTAGGGATTTTATAAGATGAAAGCTTAAATTTATGAAGTACGCTGACCTATAACGTGTTTATAAAAAGTCAATAGCTGCAAATCAACCTTGCTCCAACAATTTATATTAATTTAGAACTTTGTGGATATTATGAAGTTTTTCAGTGGATTTGGTGGGCTAAGGCCTTCATAAATCACATTTACTGTGGCTTGGAAGGAAGTAAGGGCAGGGGAGTGAAGCATGGAAACAAAGAACAATGATGTCAAACATAGCATTGTGGAAAGTTGGCTTCCAGTGAATGCCAATTGTTTTGTTAAATGTATTTTCATGCAAAAGTATCTGTGAACACTTTATATTAATTTGTGAGCTTTGCTATACAAATCCAAGCTTTCTTCTCCATTAGAAGGTTAAAATACTACGCAAGGTGCAAACTTTCAACAGTGCAGTTCAACTACAAATGTTTCTGTCATTCGTGTTCTGAACAGCCTGAGCTCCTGCTGTTTATTAGCAGACCACCTTTACACTTACTTTTCACTCACAAAGAGCAGAACTTGATTCATCTGCCATTTATACTGAAAAACACCAGAAGTTCCCAGTACACCAATCAAGACACAAACCTTGCGACACAAACTAGAGAAACAATCAATGGGCTTCCAAATACGAGGTTTAACATTTTTCACTGACTGTTCTAATCATTTACAATAACTTTCAAATGGTTAATACATAACGAGTTACAGTGTATATGTCTGTTGTTACAGAATTTTCTAACAAGTTATTAATTAGACATAAAACAGCAAGGAAACTGTAACAATACTTCACAAATTCAAATTAATTTTCT
>NW_019059970.1:416087-426950 GCF_000696155.1 Zootermopsis nevadensis | reverse complement strand
GGTCTAGGCAACACGGAGTTTTGCTCCGTGGCATCCCACCAATTACTCCATTCACACACAGAAGAAGGCAATGGCAAACCACTTCTGGATCATCTGCCAAGAACGTATATGAACAGGTCCCAGTCCGAGAAAAGGATGGAAGGATCCTGTTCTTATGGACCTGTCGTCAGACAGAACACTAAATAAAAATAAATACCTTGAATCCCCGACCACGACTAAGAATGCCTGCACACAAAGTATTAGTGCCATTAAGTTGTTACAGGAGACAGGAAATGATGCAAAAGCGTGTATAATCGAGGGCTTCATTCGTACTTTTCCCCAGATACAATAAGAATAATCAATTTAACAATAACAATACAGGTGAGGAATTTAACGTGTGTATGGGAGACAGAAGTACGCAATATTGTAGTCGGAAAACAAAGAGACCTAATAATAGATGGGATTATACTATTAAAACGGACTTTAATAGCAGCATGGTCCTCTGAAACATTGGTATCTACCTACAAGTCCATGGTATTACAGCTCAGAAAACAAAGATGGCTTAAGGGCGACACCCTGAGAACCTGAAATCTTACCTAATGAAACGCCCTTTCATCACCAAGGCCTTCGATTTTGACATCGTCATCCACTGTTCGTCTTGTCTCAAGAGTGTTACTGACAGTCCTGCAAGAACTTGACTGAATAGTACAAATATTTCACTGACAACTTGTGTGCTTCAGCAATGACGCGTCGAACATCTCGGGTATCATGAGAAAAGAGAGAGAGAGTGTGTCTTAAGACTGCAATCGGCAGACACAGACAGAACAGTAGACACACATGCACGAAGGCCTTGGGCACTAATCACGAATATATACGCAACTTCTCAAGTCATAACCCAAAATAACCGGTAGCAATGGTGCCCATCCTTACAGCATCTCCAGCAACACAGAAAGCAGGCGAGATCTCATCACGATTTTTTCTAGATTTTTAACGCTTTAAAGCACTTTGAGGACCAAAAGCATTGCCTCCTCCAACATTGTTATGTGTTTCGCATGGCTGTCGAAATTTTTCCTAACAAGTGTCGACCAATCGATTTTTGTAATCGAGACGCAACGTCAGTTGAAGTTGGCTGTCTTCTGGGTCGTAGTGTAGTATGCTAGAGCTTTACCACCGTTTCAGAGGTACTTGTTACCCCGATGATGCAGGCAGTAAGTAACTCTGAAACGTATACCAGAATAAATCAACGTTGGTGACTGAAGAATTGGTAAATTATGGACTTAAAAACTGTTCCTACATTCGTTCTCTATTTGTCCCAACAAAGTTTACACCCAGCCTCCTCTACAATGGGTACCGGGGTCCTTTCCCGGGGGTAAAGCCGGCCGGGGCATGATGATGACCACTCACCCCCATCTAGTGCCGAGGTCAAGGAAGAGAGGAGCTATACCTCCACTCCCCCCCAAGCGCCTACATGGCGTATAGTGGGACAAACTTTACTTTTACTTAAAATTCCGAGCTAATCTTCCTGTCATATTCTCTAAACAATTATAAATTTACATTTCATCTCATTTATAAAGGATTCAGAGCATCCAGTTTTACAGCAATGTATTAAAAATGTGCTTATAATAAACCATTTCAGGCAGCGAGTTTCTAAAATATCATCTACTTCTATGTCGGATCACTTTAAACAATCTTGGAGATCCACTACTTAGATCTGTGTTTGAGATACGCCTTATATTAATGGCGGACCTGTACTGCATAAATGCAAGAAGCCAACCGCCCCAGCTAGAAAACAATGGAAATATTCAGAGCCAACCAACAACCCGTCATAAGAAGACAGAACAATCAGTCGCTCTTCATTTCTTTAAACCACAAATAACATTTTCGTTCGGAATACTGAATTTGACTCCCGTGCGAGCAGCTCTTTAGAGACAACACAAAACAATACAAGTAAAGGAAGTGACTTCAATGGAAACACGATTCACAGGCCGTCAAATTCACAAAAGTTTCTCAGGACTTTCCCTTCTCCAGTGCGCTGCTCCAGTGCCCACGAGTTTTTCACACTTTCAGTGTCATCGTCGTCGTCCTCTTCAGCACAGTAATCAACCTTCAATCATCGATCAACTTCAACAAAATCATTAATCCATAACCCAACAAAGAAATCAATTCTCGTCTTGTTGGAACCCAAAGGATCATTGCCGTGTTCCCGAGAGTCCGACGATGGACTTCACCGTTTCCTACGCCAACTTAATCCAATCCAAACCCCGATTTGTTAAACATCGGTCTTCATTCTATTGTCATACCATCAAACAGTCTCTTCAGATTTTAAAATTAAAACTTTCTATAGAAATGTCATCGATTTGACCATCCTAAAAATAATTAGTGAAAAGTACATTTTATAAAGCTCTAACACACAACTTTCATGGCCTTACTGTTCCTGACTCTTCCTAAGTGCAAATATTCCCTTCAATACTTTAATCAAACATCCAACGGCCAACACCTTGATGATGAAGACACCAAGTACGTCTGAAACGTCGGTAAACTTCTACCACATTAAACGTTGCGACATCCTATAAGACAATTGCTTGTTTGTGTATTTCGCGTTTTCTAACATTTGATGACATTAGGCGGCAAGGAAAAGATTCTGAACTGATTACAGCAAACATTCCCTTAATTGAACTGTAACTATATAATACTGATATGACAAGAATATTTATTCACCAAATGAGTGACCATTAGCTTCTCAATACGTATAATTCTCCAAAGAGGTAGTTAAAAGTGACACGTATTTCATTAATTTATTTTAAATTAATATTAAAAATATTTTTTTTGAAAAACTTAAGTTATTATTCCACACAATGTTCAGCGTCTTAGGACTTTTCAAAGACGACATTTTGGAAACAGTATCTGTCCCTAATCCGTCGGAATCCTTAGAACGAGATAATCTCTCTCTCTATCTCAATCCGTTTTATGTTTTATTCAATATGTTATGTCTCGTGTACATTTCGTATTATAGATTTATTCGTCTTGTATAATTCAACATTCGTGCTTTGAATACACGATATCCAGACTGCACGTATCACAACTTATGAACTGTTGAGAGCCTCCGAGATATTATTACTGTATCGAAACCAAATAGCCATGAAATAACCGCACAGTTACCACCAGCACACAAGCTATTCCGAACCTGTAACACGCAAACAAAATCTCTCGACTTCTCATTAAAACTGACATAGACGCGATCGTCCGGCTACTTCCAGGGCATTACTGTGTCATATCCCGTACAGCCGTCTCTCCGATAACGCAACATTTGTGTTCCTCTAAACCATTGGTATTCAACCTTTTTTGTTCGCGTACCCCCAGATATAATTTCTCTTCAACTTTGTACCCCCCAAAGTTGTTGGTGTATAATTCAAGTTATACATAGTATATAATCTACATCTAAAATAAATTAAATAAATTACATTACTGATTATTCAGTGTTTATCATAAAATAATATATATTTTTTTTAAATTTCTCGTAACCCCTAAGATATTTTCGCGTACCCCAGATATAATTTCTCTTTAACTTTGTACCCCCAAAGTCGTTGGTGTATAATTCAAGTTATACATCGTATATAATCTACATCTAAAATAAATTAAATAAATTACATTACTGATTATTCAGTGTTTATCATAAAATAATATATATTTTTTTAAATTTCACGTAACCCCTAAGATATCTTCGCGTACCCCAGGTTGAATACCACTGCTCTAAACAACGCGTTATAGAAACCGTTGGTTAAATTAAAATCATGGGGATACAGACAGAGATTTCAAATGTAATTTTTCTTTTGTTCTTATTCATATTATTAATTTTAATTAATAACTTTTTCATTATAAGTGTTTTATAATAATTTTAAAAAGAAAACAATTAAAAACTAATAAAATATTGTACAATATGCATCATCAGTATTTACATCGCTAAAGTGATTAGAAAAATTAAGTGACGTGAGACCAGGTCATAGCAATTGGAGCCCTTTCCATACCTACTTTTGTGGTTTACGTCTCTGAATTTCTTTATTTCGAACGCGTTATATCCATCATGTGCCCTCGTTATGGAAACAGCTTTCTCTGACAAGTCAATTCGCTTCATGAAAACACGCCGTTATAGGAGAAATGACTACATATGCATGTGATTTATTTAACGTCAACGTAAATAAGGTTAAATGATATGATTAATGAACAATGAATTTGAGAGGATATGGAAGGAGGCGGTTGTGGTTTTAATGTACGTTAACGCCCTTTCAATTACCTGGAATAAATAAAGAAAACATAAAATCTTTAATCAGGACAGCCTGTCTCCGGACAAAGATTCAAACCCGGTACCTCCTGTAAAGGAGACAGACGTACTAACTTAACCGCTCGGCAATGGCGTTCAAAGTACGTCTATAATTGTCCACTTTATAACAGAACAAACAGTCGTAATTCATATTGTGCCAGGTAGGTATAGGTTGGTTTTGTACGCAAAAATTCATTCTACACAATGAATTCTTTTCAAATGACGATTACGTCAGCATTCTTCACATGGCGTTACAACATAAAACTGCTAAACACGCCAACTGCCTTAAACCGCCTCAGTAGCGTCACAGTGGCTCTCATTTGTTTGATATCCGGCTTTTTATAGCCACAAACACGTTCTCAGAGCTAATCAGCAGCACAGACTCTACACTGCATAGACAAGTTATATTATAGATCTAAGATGTTCACTGTTGATTGCACATAGTAATTTTAGGATCTAAGATGTTCACTGTTGATTGCACGTAGTAATTTTAGAACTAGAAGAGATTTAAGGCTTTGACCGGGATGTTCTTTTGTTAAATCTTATGTGGTACCGCCTGATTCGACTTCTAATGGTTAAGTGAAGTGTTTTCTTCGCGGTACGGTCTGGATTCGTAAATAATATTCAGACGAGCTTCGGCTTCAAAGGGTTAAGCTTATCACAGCGGTGAAGATGTCGATGCCCGTCTTGTGGGCTGTTACGCCGTGGGTATCACCCGTTTTCGAGAAACATACTGCCTCCATCTTCCCTACTGACCCACACAATCTTCTCATTCTTGTCTTTTTGACCGCAAATGAACTATCCACTATCAGCCACGTCGACAGTTCAAAATCATGGAGGCCTTCAGCCAAAATTATCTCTCTTCCCCCAAGTTGCAGAGGCTATTAGCTAAAGCGATCACATCCCATCTGGTTTCAACTCACAAACATCCAAGCAAACTAAAGTTATTTTCGTAAAGGACAAGTTGCCTGATGGGATAACCTCCCACCAGCAGCGACATGTCACGGTCTTCAGCCTAGACAACACTCTCGTTAGCGTAATCATATCCGAAGTTACGGTTTATAAGACGCCGTTAACCATTTCCAGTTACGTGTCTCGTGCACAGGAATGGTTTACATAGCGCAAAATCCTAAAATACAGTCATCTTCATGAATTACACTGCTCATAAAGACTGCAACAAGACATAGCTAAGATCCACCTTACAGATATTCCTAGCCATAGATCCAAATCGTGCCTATATAATATTAATAAAGGAGACAGATGTTAACGAGACGTTCCTGTCTTGTGTCCTAAGCAATTTTTCAGGACTCTGATACAACGATCGAGTTATAATCGACAGGAACACCGAACGTGGAGGCCGAGTGGTTAGCACTCCTACTTCGTATATAAACCACAAACAATCGACCGGCAGAGACCACATCGAAAATCGCTGAACAATTTTTAAACCACGCCTCGTTCTACCCACACCAAGTGAATTTTCAATCCCTTCAGTGATTCGGAGATAAAACTTGTAGATTGGTGAATACGCATGCGCAAACTCCTCATTAGGAGACGCACGAAACACTCAGCATATCTTACTACTGTTATATTCTTAAGATGTGCTGCGATCAAGTCTCTGAGGAAATGGACCTCTAACGAGCCTTTGTCCGCCTCCACATTATATATGTTGGAATAACATTGACATGGGGAAACCGAATGACTGAGAAAAACCACTCGTAATGCTAGTTTTCCCGAAGCAAATCCAACAAAGACTGAACTGGACCAAACCCGGGTATCAGCGGAAAGAAACCGCTGACTAACCGAAACTCAACCAACACGTTCTCCTCTCAACCGAAACTCAACCAACACGTTCTCCTTTTTTTACAGTTTGCCGGAAACTATCAACGAACTTTCACATCTGGCCGTCCGCGATTTACAACACATTGATAGAAAGTGGAATGCGATATAACACGAAGATAAAACGTACAGTTTCAAAATACAATAGTGCCAACATACAAAATAACAAAACGCATTGTTCTACAATCTGTATACAACAAATGAGAAAAATTAGAAGTAGGCCATGGAATTTCTTTTTAAAAACAAACGTTTCAATGCAACCTCCATTTTGTTTGCACGCCATGTGAAACAATGTGTGAACATTTCAAGCAAACAAGGCATCTCTCTCACGTTTGACGACGTCTGAGACCACTGTTTCTTTCTCTTTAAAATATGCCTGTAATTTATACAGCGAATTTCACTATCAGCGAAGGGTTTGCAACCAAAATGTTGTACCTGTCGCACGTGCCCATGCGTTGTTGCTTCCTGAAGTCTGGTACAAGTCTGTAGTTCAGCATCCTGGTGTGTTTGTTTAACTCTTGGTTTTTATGCCCGTCAACTCTTCACTGCTCTCCAATGTATAGATCATCCTGATGGCGATTGGTTCGAAACATGTTGTCCAAGTAAAAAGAACGAATGACGTGTGGGAACAAGTGACGGGCCGAAAACCCGAGAAATCTCGTAGAACTTGAGGTTTTCACAGCGACAATGAATGTACCAAATTGGCACATTCATCGCCCTGATGACGGATGCAGTATGATCTCTGAAACGTTGGTTAACATCGACCAGACTACACAGCGCAACAACCCGGAAGACAGAAATCTTCATACTCATCGCCCTGATGATGGAGGCACTATGACCTCCGAAACGTTGGTTAACATCGACCAGACTACACAGCGCAACAACCCGGAAGACAGAAATCTTCATACTCATCGCCCTGATGATGGAGGCACTATGACCTCCGAAACGTTGGTTAACATCGACCAGACTACACAGCGCAACAACCCGGAAGACAGAAATCTTCATACTCATCGCCCTGATGATGGAGGCACTATGACCTCCGAAACGTTGGTTAACATCGACCAGACTACACAGCGCAACAACCCGGAAGACAGAAATCTTCATACTCATCGCCCTGATGATGGAGGCACTATGACCTCCGAAACGTTGGTTAACATCGACCAGACTACACAGCGCAACAACCCAGATGACAGAAATGTAGAATTCATTTTTATAAGTTAGGTAAGAACGAGATGTCAGCTTTCGACAACGAACACTCGTAGCTATTGTGAAAAAGACATCCTTGCACTTCGACGGTTGAGAGACAACTGACGGACTGGCCCGAGCAGGTAACATCACGTGACCTGCGCGGGCTCTTATTATGGTCGCAGCGATATCGTGTTTATTAATCCGATCGAATTGAATTGAATTTCAACCGACAAAACTGTTGCGTGACTTTTTGATCATTCTGTATCTGTGAACAGCATGTGAAATGACGTGGTCGGGCTTCAGGGAACAAAGACGCAGCTAACAATAAGCGACGCATCAATACGGAGCTCGTGCGTAACAAGAAACACTTGAGAACTTCGACCACAAAGACGATAAAGAGGTGAATTTAACTTTATTTACGAAACTCGCTACGCGTACTGATAAATTGAAGATAAATTTGCATGAGAAGGAGCTATTTAATATAGCATTAAAAAGATATTTAATTACGCACTCCCTTTTACTCTGTCAATTAATTTATGTTGTTTACAAATAAATGATAAATTATCTTCTGTGTGTAATGGGTAGATCTATTTGTAGCTTATCATTTCTTTAGGTGAATACTTTGTTATGTATTATGTGAAATTTAAATAATAGTATGAATTGTACTCTTATAATATGTATTGTATTATTATTATTATTATAAATTTTTCCCACATCCTATTGTCATCTGACTATCTTATTGATCCATGGAATGTAATAAAATATGTATTTATGTAGTACAGAAAAAAGTATATAAATTAGGGGGGGACACAATTGTATATTAATATTCAAATTCATTTAAATGACCCAGTATCGTTATGAGTGTATAACTTAGGTCATTTCTGAAATAAGTAACTGGTTACTGAGCGCATGAAACCTAATGCTTTAATAAGCGACAATTGTATTTTGTAAGAAACAAGTTTCGAAATGTTTGCACACCGTGAAGTTTTTAAAGAGTTCAACAAGATCCTATTTTTTCAGATGAATTACTGCAAGAACACTGCTCAAGGCTTGGTAACCAAAGAAAAGAGTATCAGCCTTCTATTTCCTAATTGCTGCTAGTGTTATGACGTCATCACGGGTGATCGCGGGTAATGACGTCACAGCTTAGCATCATCATCCTCCCACGTCGCAAATCTGAGCGTCAGTCACCTTGGTATCAATGATTGTTGGAAATTAAAATGAACTCCTTTGAAGATGTCTTTGATGATACGATGTTCATGCAGACCAACGGACAAAGTAAATCGAACAGCAGCTCCGGAGGGATGCTGCGAACACGCCTCGCAAAGTTCAGCGAAGAACATACATAGCCTATTCTCTCTCAAATGTACGATGAGGCTGGTGAAAATTATAAATTAACAATTGTACTGACTGATCCCGCATCTGTAAATTTCAACCAAGTACTAGTACTGACTGCCATTACTTTACATTTGCGCATCGTAGCCATATTCCTCTCTATCAGCTGGGCTCTCTCCTCTACAGCTTACCCATACCTGGTTCATCTATAACAACGAGGAATAACTTGTCAGTGTTTATATCTGGATATCCGTTTCAGAAGCCTAAATACCTCTCCTTCCTTTTGTTATAAAGATCACAACAATGAAGTTTTAGTTAATCTTGTTCAAATATAAAGCACTAACATTTTTGACACAAAATTTCACAATTTCCACATAGCCATAAACTATATTTACATATAAATCCTTGCCCTTTGAATATGCAAACATATGAAAAGATAGCATCAATAACCTGTCCTCAAGATCTTACATCATAATTAACCCGTGTAACTCCACCACTGCAGCAGCACAAAAAGAATCCAGCTCAAACCTTGCCATCCTTAAAAATTTGATTACCCTCATCTATTTTAGTATTTCCATACCTTCTTCTTCTTTATTAGGCCGTCTCCTTTACAGGAGGTTGGTGACATATTATGAACAGGATCCTTTCATCCTTTTCTCGGACTGGGACCTGTTCATATACGTTCTTGGCAGATGATCCAGCAGTGGTTTGCCATTGCCTTCTTCTGTGTGTGAATGGAGTAATTGTTGGGATGCCACGGAGGAAAACTCCGTGTTGCCTAGACCACGGCCTTGCCCAACACAAGTTATAAATTCGGGCACCGCCGGGAATCGAACCCGAGACCCCAGGATTATTACATGAAAATGTTACATATCTAAAATACGTTTAAGGTCAATATAAAATTAATTATAACATATAATGATATATGATATATATAATTATATATAAATATATATTAAATTATAATTATAAATATATTACATTTATATCAATATATAATTTCAAGATCCCAAACCATAATTTTTAGATTCCTGCCAATAAAACGAAAGATAAACACAGATTTCATGGTGTTTTAGACCTACATTTCACACCACAGAATACATAAAGAAATGTTGCAAGTTTTTGGGTGGTCTCTTGTTAACCGAACAAAAATTATAGACTCCAACTCTGCATGTGCGTTGCTTACACCTAAGAAGTTGACGCCACTAATTTGTTGGTATTAATATTCGTACGAGGTTTCATGCAAAATCACCGTTACTACAGCAAGACAGATATACATTAACACAAACACGAGAATAACAACACAGTACCATAACATTATCTTTCGTGAAATAAGGAAAGTTGACTGAAACCTTTAACCTTTTCATTCGTGTCCTAAGGCAAAGGATTTATGTTTCTGCTATCGTGAAGTAAGAAATAGCCTGGAACGGTGAAAACTGGACATTCTGAAGTTAAATGTGAGCTCTACCGTGTCGATACACGTCAGGTCTACAATAGTAAATAATGATTTCTCGCAAAATAAATAAGAAAAAGACTGACAGAGATGTTTCATGTACAGTTAAGCCAATAAGAGTAGATACGAGCTGAAAAGTAAGGAACAATATAAATAAGAAAAATAGACCACGCCTATTTCACGAGTCTTATGAAAAAGAAAGCGTATTACGGTACAACAAAAGTAGGATCAAATTGAGAATTTTGGAAAACACTTACGAACTATAATTAACTGCAGGACGACTATAACGTTATTCCTATCCACACGATAACTATGTTTGTGAACCAATAACTAATGCACAGAAATAACAAACTACTGCTTTATAGCATAGCTTAAATTACGTAACAAAAATAAGGTTAGCCTAATATTGTAAAAATGCGTTTTACAACTGATATCGTGTGGCAGATCTATAGTAAAAGTAGTTGATAGATTCAATTTTAGTCCGAGGCGGTGACAAGGAGGAAAGTCAAAATGTATCCGAAATGTAGTTATTTAAATTAACAAAACGTTACGACTCATAACCCAGATAATTACTGGCTTATCTCCGTAATATCAGCACAGGACATAACCAACCAGGAACTACAAACCAATTACTACAAATATTTTAAAATTCTCACGAGCATCTAAAAACCTATGTAAGATTTGAGATTATCACAGCGGTGAGTATGAATATTTGTCTTCTGGGTTGTTGCGCTGTGTAGTCTGGTCGATGTTA
>NW_019059970.1:368917-381493 GCF_000696155.1 Zootermopsis nevadensis | reverse complement strand
AATAATAATAATAATAATAATAATAATAATAATAAAGAGTTAACAACCCACCTCCCCTCCTGAATGTACACTTCCCATTTGACGGTACAAAACGTCTGTAGTTGATTCAGCATTAAAAACCTACAATCCTGAATATCCACTTTCGAAATGACGCTACATAACCTCTGCAGTCGATTCAGCGTTAAGAATATCCTCTTCTAAATATTAATTTCCCATTTAACTGTACGTAACATCTACAGTTCCCGGTTTGATGTTACATAACTTTTTAAATTAATTCACGTCTAGAATCACGCGTTACTCTGTTCGATATGACGACCTCTCGCACTCAGTCTGGACACGTGTACGTAATGTCACGATAAAACGTGCTGTTTGCACGCATTTAATACATACCAAGCCACGTGACAGGAAGGAAGTTGTACGTCTGTCGATTTCTGGAGACGCTCCATGAAAACCACTACACAGACATTCACACACACCGAGAACAGACTGAAGACTGTTCATCTCTTCGGCTAGAAGCTAGGAACACCGCGGCGGCGAGCGGGAGGCAAGATGGAATGCGTGGCGGTGGGGGAAGGAAATGTCAACTCTTCACACAATTAATACCTTCTACCCCTAACTTCTCCTCCCCCCCCCTCACAAAGAGCAAACGTACAAACTCTCGGACGATTTCCTTTGCGCCTAAAAATGACAGCGTAATGCACCGACGGCCTTCACGTTGTACGTAGTTCGATTCCTCGCACAGGAATAACTTAAATGTTTCTTCGTGGTTTTTATAATTTACACAAGCGTATCACAAATAACACGTAAATTTCTTCAGATTAAGAGAACACAGTTCGAATCTCCGCTGAGTTAATCATCACAATGATAACAAGATACTAACAAATCTTTACACAAGACGTAACTTCGTCTGTGTCTCCAAAATACCTCTACTCATCACATGACAGGTCTCACGCACCGAATAATGACATTTACAACCAATCACTTTTCGCTCGATATGACGTTTACCTCGGGGAAAAAGATATTCCATATGCTCCCATTGGCTCGGGGCAGGCTACACCTTTCACTTCCGGGCCTATAAACCCAGCACCTCACACCCTATTGGCATATTCATCGCCCTGATGACGGAGGCAGTATGACCTCCGAAACGTTGGTTAACATCGACCAGACTACACAGCGCAACAACAAACACGACAGAATTCATTATTACGCCAAACACACGCGTCTGCGCACTACTTCAAACTTATTAATATTCAAGTGTAATAGTTGTATCTCCAACCGCCCATCCTCTAACCTATTTCTGTAAGATTCAACTGAATGTTATCATCCAAATTCCATATCTACCTTCCAAGAAAGTTTAGTTGTAGAGAACTTAGCTGTCGTCTACATGTTTAGATACCTGGTTAGAATCTAGGCCGTTGTCTATTCAGACTACCGGAAGGTCTAACAAAAGTTCACGGTACAGGGAAGGCTGACAATTAACCGCATTCTGTTAAGTGAAATTCTATTCCATCAATATCAACGCCAATGTAACCCTCCAGTTAACACCTTACGTCAACCAAGTGATCTCTTCTGCTCGTTGTGACGTCACGTAGACTGCTAGGTATAAACCGACATTTCGGAGGAAAATACTCTCTCCATCTTCAGTGTCGAAGAATCCAAAAACCAGAAAAGTACTCATTATCACGGCCATTAACACCTCAAATCTCACAAGTGATTTCATGTGACGATTATTCCCTAAGTTAATATTCCGCGTATTTCTTGTTTCTACCACGCATATCTTACTCTTTTAACTCTGATTAAAGACCAGTCATGGGCAAAATACTGCCGCTCCTTTGTTTATAAATCTGTATCTCTTTGGGATAAACTTCATTTCAATTGTCTGGATGAAACGTCTGTACTTCTCTGTTTTTACGACAACTGGTTAACTACAGTTAAGTCGGTTACGGAATATCGATCTTATTTTATATATCGATATAATCAATCAATCAATCTAAGCACTATAACGGTTAGTAAATCGGTCACTTGGAGTACAAATTATGAAGCTCCTTCTCATTCCCTTACAAAAAAATTCTGGTTGTACTTTGCCCTCATATATCGCGACATTTTAAGAAAATCGGGAAATTTTCAAACTTTTTTTCAAATTCACAGCCTCGTATCTTTTTGAGTTTTTGAGATACACACTTGGAGGCCAGGATGAGTTGTAACATATACACTCCTCTTCAAAACAACACTTGGTTCACTCGGATCGGATAATTAGTCTCTGAGATATGATCCCGTTTATGGACACGTGTCGAATCCGGAAAGTCGAAAATCGTGGGTTAACTTTGCGCGTGCGCAGTTCGCGACGTCCGGCCGCCACGAATGTCGGAGCGGTACTGGCACAAACGTTCGTCCTTCCTCTTTAAAACGAGACTAAGATGGCGGCGCTATGTCTATTTTTAGACGAGTTATTGAAGTTTTAAATTTCTTCGACAGAAACTGTCGATTTAAAAGACGTTTTCACGTCAAAAAAAATTCGTCCAAGGAGCTGTGTAACATTTCGTAATAAGCTCGTTCTCTGAGCTTAGGAGTTGTTGCCCGCACGCCCAAGATGTAGACCACCACCTGTGGGCTGTACGCTATTGTCCGCCCTCCAACCAAACAGGAAGGCGTTCACCACTCCGATGACGACCTGGTGACAAAGGGTGGCTTGCGTCGTGTGTACAACTTTCACTAATTATGGGAACGTATGTGGAGGAGCTGAGCTTCGAGACAGTTCTTGGAACTTTGTGGTAGCGACACACGTGGACGTGTTGTGGCATAAGTCAGCTTTGTTACCACGGAGGGCATGGGTTGCCATAACAACAATAAATACTGCGTTGAGAATAATATTAGCTTTGTTTCTGTTATAAAATCAAAAGCTAATTTGTTTCTTGTAAAGCCGCCAACGCCAGGCCACGCTCTGACAGCTTTTATGTCAAATTATATTACTCAATAATTCTGAACGCTTTCAGACTTGTTTCAAACGTCTTCTTTGTGTAGAGGATGACTGGGATTCTACGTGATTTACCTCAGGTCCCTAGCCAAATTCTTGGATTATTTATTTTATTTGTAGTGTTCTGTCTGACGACAGGTCCATATGAACAGGATCCTTCCCTCCTTTTCTCGGACTGGGACCTGTTCATATACGTTCTTGGCAGATGATCCAGAAGTGGTTTGCCATTGCCTTCTTCTGTGTGTGAATGGAGTAATTGTTGGGATGCCAATGAGGAAAACTCCGTGTTGCCTAGGCCACGGCCTTGCCCAACACAAGTTATAAATCCAGGCCCCGCCGGGAATCGAACCCGAGACCCCAGGATTACAAGGCCAGCGTTCTAACCGCTAGACCACCGTGGCGGTTCTTGGATTATACCTTACACAAATGTGGAAGCATAGGGTTGTTCTACTAGTATTATACCCCCTTGGACTGGATCTGATGTTCCTTCTGAGCTAATATACATATATCTACTTTACCAATTTCTTTCGTTATCTAAACACAGAAATTACGCAACATTCTACAAGGCACTGAAATTGTCCTATGGTCAAAGTACGAGCGCCGACTTCAATCCACTTGAAGAAACTATTGAGTTCTTTGCCAGATTATAGAATACATTATCCCAAAACACTTCGCGAGGATTATAAACATCGTAGGTGACGGTCAATCCATGTTGATTTGATGTGTCGAGAATGACAACTTTTAGGTCGCTGAGTTCCGAGATGTTTCTCGTGGCCTCGGTTTTTCCAATGTTTGAATACAGCAAACCGCCATAACCATCCAAACAGCTGAGATATTTTTGTCGTCACTAAATAATTACATTTACAGTTACATTTGCTTCGGAAAACCGCGCAAAGAAACATAATACGATAGACCGGCTGCTGATTGATTTCTCACCACGTGACTCTCCGTTGTAACGTGCATCAGACAGATGTTCGCCGTCCTCTTTCCTGGTAATGGAAATCTAAGAATCAAAACAAGCGATTCTAATCTACCAAGTTCCTTTAATTCAATTTAAAAAAATTGCCCCTAAGTAAATCCGTGAAGTCGATCAACAAATTCTCCGCGTTTTACAGTACGGAATGTTCCGTGTTCACAAAATCCCTCTCTCTCCATCGCCGTTAAAAATTAACGAAGTCGAAAAAATGTTCAAAATATCACCATGACCTAGGTAGATCTTTTGTTCCATAAAAGTCGAGTAATTTCTTGTTCAGCTGAGCAATTATTAGTTGCTCAATAAGAACCGACTCAGTGGATTTAACTACGTAGCTAATTAGTTCCAACTGCGCTTAATAAAGATAAACGATAAAGAAAGGCAATTTGGACCGAAAATAAATTCCTATCTTTAATCACTCCCCCTTCAAAAAAAAGGCATTTGGAAATCTCATTCACTCCTCTTAAGCACGTCTATCAGCTAATTAGTCACCTGCGCCAACCGTGAACTATATGTGGTACTGTGCGTACATTTGCGCTTTTAAAAGAGCTCATTGTAACAGGAATTAACTGTCTGAGATCAGAGGGCTTTCGCTGTAAGGGATTAGACACGTGGGGATTTGGAGATAACCGAGCCATCCCCGCTCTCACCTACCACCAGCATCATCAATCATGGCGATGACGCCTAGTACGGTTGACAACCTGTATAACCAACTCGTTGAAATGTTACTTACAAAACCCACACTAGCTTTAAAGAGAGCGAAACGAGACAGATATGTGTACTAATCACCAAATACGACAACCAGGAAAATCGAATCGTAGAGTGTTAGATTGGCAGGGGATGTAGCACGTAAGCGTAAATTGAGAAATGCGTATATATTAAATTCTTGTCCGTCTAATCACAATAAATTCTTATTAAATATTAAAATATTACAATAATTAACATTTTAAAATATTTAAAATATTAAATGTTGTTCTTTATCGAAATATTCGATTTATATTAGACCATCATTTTTCATTTTTCAGTTCCTAAAAGAACCATCCTCAGGTGTATATAATTATATAAATAATTCAAATACGATTTTCATACATTATGCCAGCGTACATTTTTTATCAGATTTTTACCAGATATTAAACGATGTTCTTTTTCATCTTATGAGAAATACGTACAAAAACTACGTAGAAAAATCTAAAGGGAGGAGTCACTTGATAGATCTAGGCGTAGATGGGGGATATTATTAAAATTGATCGAATTGTGGTGAGGCTGTCGCCAGGGTTTGTGTCCGAAATAGAGTCCAATGGCTGAGCGAGCATCTCCGAAACGTCTATAATCATCTACCAGACCACAAGGTACAACACTGCAGAAGACAGGAATCTTCATACACGCCGTCGTGAGAACCCAAAGTCTTACAAACCGGGGACATGATTTCAAACCCCCCCCTCCCCCAAGTTCACATCAACTGTCTACAGACCATAACCTAACTTCTTTTACTAGCCAGTGGTTCAGATTCTTTACCTGTTGCGATGGAATGTGAGGTTAATTCCCACCCGCAGGTTGCGGCCTTCAGAAGGTCACGGACAGACGGCCTTCTCACCCCTCCTAGTGAAACCAGCGCCACAGGAAACCAACCGCTTCGTCCAAAAGGACCTCCTTCAGAAGCTGACAGCCGAGCTTTTTATGTAGCCCGAAGGCGTATTAAATTGTTCACAAGAGACCGCTAATGTACCCGGCCTCAATTACATCGAATAAGTCCACAATCCACGTATTTAAGATCAGTTTTAATATTATCATCCCATGTACAGTTACGTATCCAAAACGGTCTAATTACTTCAAGGTTTTTTTTAAAATAAAATTATATATGCATTTGTCAGTTCTCTCATCCGTGTTACAAAATGAAAAAAATACCAACTCCATCGTCAGTACCATATAAAGACACGAGGTACGGATGAAATAAGGTTTCTCCCTGAGAATAAACTGAAATTTTCGGAGGAAACAAGCAGAGATAAAATTGTAATACTGAAAACTGAAGATTGTATCAGCGTGTAGTCTGATAGAACCTGAAATCCTACTTCTTAAAATTTCATTTTCACATTATAAAGTTTGCGAGACTGTTTGTACATTACTCTGTCTACACCTAACTTCGCCACTCCAGCCAATCCAGTTCTTGGAAAGTGCCTATCTGAATTTCCTCCCCGACAACTGACCTTAAGATAATTTATTACTGTATAATTCTGAGACCACAATTAAAACAGTGCATACAATGAAAATTACTTTTATATACTATAATAAAAACTACTGTAAAATCGTTGCACATTAATACAACTTCATTACCATATAAAATTCCAGAACATTACGTGAACTAGTGGTAATGTAGCTTCCAATCTGGTATCACTGACTAAGAAATTGAAAATTATTCAGGTTATACGGTATCTAGTGATACGGTGTTCAAACAGAACTTTAATAAATCCCTCAAATGGTTCTAACACCAGTTATCCGCGTGGGAAAATATCCTTTCAAGGCAAATTAATTCCTAGAATGAGATATTGGTAGGAATGAATCAGCCGTGGGAAGATTTCTCTTCAGAGAATATCTTGTGTCAGTTATATGTCATTCGCAAAGTACAGGGTGATTCAAAAAGGACTTTACAGCTTTGAAAGTGTATAGAAATTTATTCGTAAGGCTTACAGAATCGGTTGAGGTGTCATTTTGTAGCAAAACAAATCAAGTTTTACCTCAAATAGTCATTTTGTTTCGATGTGATTGCCATTGGTGATACCGCAGACATCCCACCTGAAATCAATTTCTTGCCAAACACGGTCCAGCATATCCGGTGTCACTTCTGCAACTGCGGCGGTGATTCGAGCTTTGAGCTCAGTGAGATTGGCAGCGAGAGGTGTCAAATCTGGAGAACGAGGTGGCCATGCTATCGATCCTGTTCGACCAATCCACCGACCTGGGAAGCGGTTATTGAGGAAATCCCGGACTTCTGTGAGGTAGTGAGATGGTGCGCCGTCTTTCTGGAAGTGAATGCGTCCTTCTTGGTCATCTTCGTCTAACTGTGGTACGAGCCATTTTCAAATTCACTGCCGCTTGCGCTCGCGGTGACTGAATTCGGTACTACAGCACAACGTGAGTCAAACTTGATTTGTTTTGCTACAAAATGACACCTCAACCGATTCTGTAAGCCTTCTGATTAAATTTCTATACACTTTCAAAGTTGTAAAGTCCTTTCTGAATCACATGGTATATTTCGTTAGTTGATGTAATTTTCAACAACAGTACGAGTACATAAACTCGACACTTTGTAAGAAAATTTCAGTTGAAATAACGTAGTTCTTACAGGATCAACAAATCTTTACGGTCACTGTCTAGGATTTGAGGTTTTCACGGCGGTGAGGATGAAGATAACTCTTCTAGAATCCTGAGCTAGCATTTCAAAACCTTACGATTCTAAAGTATTTCAAGGTACTCCTAAACGAGTACATTCGCGTGATACAGGGGTTCTTAACCTGCGACCCACGCGTCGTATTCCGATTTATTTTGTGAGACCAGCGTATATTTTGAACAGTGTCAACCTACGAGATGAAATTTGTTACCTCGTGCCAGAAAACACGCTTTACTAAAGTCGTCAGTATTTAGAAATGTTTCAGTCTGTGAGCAGCTTAATTACAAATGTAAAATCACCATCCACGACCGGTGATACTGAAGAACACGTGGAAAGACTCGATGCTAATCCCAATAAGACAAATTAATCCTGTTAATGAGAGATTACTTTAATGTAAAGGTAAAAGTTTCCCATAAAATCAAGCACCAATTCAAGACGACGTATGTCGAAATGGAGGTAAAACTCTACGCATTCTTAATGTCACGATATATATGAGTGTTCAGCTTCACGCTCCGGCCTCTCTGGTACTTGTACCTGTTCACAGGAACTTCGGTGTGACCCAGAGCTGGTCTGGACATGACAAAATTATATAAAATAACCAACTAATCCTTGTCTGGACATGACAAAATTATATAAAATAGCCACCAAATCCTTCTAATGGCGGTGTCGTGTTTTCTTTTCGGTACGTACTGAATTTAAGATGATATTTAGACGATCATAAAATCAAAACTATGAACTGAATGACGAGGCACGCAGCTAAAATGAGAGACGCTGGATGGATATATAATTATGGCAGGGACGCGTATTTGAAAGCGTCGTCGCGGAAGAGTGAGAGAATAACAATTCATATCCAGGTTCCCCAATTTCCGTGGAAAATTTTGCACATTTCTAAAACTCAGTTACGTACTTACAAATATCAAACATCAAACTGTCCAACAATACCTAAGAAACGACTAAAATTGTCTTCTAATGCGATATGTTTCAGATACGAAATTTTAGAATTTAAATTCTGGCAGTCCAACACCTCCGTTGATGCAACAACAAATCAACTGATTGCGTTTATCGATGTTAAAACGACGAAAGGCGAACTTCGTCGAATAGTAGGTCCAATATACGTATATCGGGTAGTTTTTATTTGTAGTGTTCTGTCTGATGACAGGTCCATATGAACAGGATCCTTCCATCCTTTTCTCGGACTGGGACCTGTTCATATACGTTCTTGGCAGATGATCCAGAAGTGGTTTGCCATTGCCTGCTTCTGTGTGTGAATGGAGTAATTGTTGGGATGCCACGGAGGAAAACTCCGTGTTGCCTAGACCACGGCCTTGCCCAACACAAGTTATAAATTCGGGCACCGCCGGGAATCGAACCCGAGACCCCAGGATTACAAGGCCAGCGTTCTAACCGCTAGACCACCGTGGCACTTTATCATGTAGTAAGACACGTCAACGTATGGGTACACCTATTTTGCAAAAAAACACGGTTCTCGGTTCAAACCTGTTAAAATACTTCTTAGTTAAATAGGTTGAGGGGATAAAACGTGAATAAACTGCCTCAGGTCCATGCCTAATTGCATGAATTATTGTTCTTAACTGCGCTGAACCGTCGGATTGTTCCTACACAGAGATGATTTTTATACGTGACGTGAACATCTCGATCATCGATGGTCATAAAACAACGAATAACGAGTCTGTAAAGCTGTTGGAAACAGGAGTGGAGTGTGGGCTCTGCTAGTCTGGCTGTACAGTTTTAAAATCTACTGGAGGTGGAGGACGGTCCATCTGGTCCATTCTTTCATCTCACACCTCGTTGCCATGACAACGGCACCGGTTCAGTAATCTGTAAACTGTAGCAATACAGGGGTGTGCAGAATGCAGGTCGCACAACTACAGGGGTCCCGATTATGTAACGTAGAAATCGAACTTCGGTCCTAGTGATGAAAGATTGATTCAGAAAGATAAAAACAGGTAATATCTTATGATGACAAATTCTGAAACTAACGCTCGTTTGTCTCTTGGTCATTTAATGCCGCTGTGTCGAAATATGACGAAGATAAAAGATAAGTTGTGACGACTATTAGAAGTAAAGTTCGTCGCCTATTTTAAAGATACTGTCTCAGATATACCTGGGTAAACTAAAGATTTTAACAACGCTATTTCAACTGTATAATGGCCACGGTGGTCTAGCGGTTAGAACGCTGGCCTTGTAATCCTGGGGTGTCGGGTTCGAATTTATAACTTGTGTTGGACAAGGCCGTGGTCTAGGGAACGCGGAGTTTTCCTCCGTGGCATCCCAATAATTACTCCATTCACACACAGAAGAAGGCAATGGCAACCCACTTCTGGATCATCTGCCAAGAACGTATATGAACAGGTCCCAGTCCGAGAAAAGGATGGAAGGATCCTGTTCATATGGACCTGTCGTCAGACAGAACACTAAATAAATAAATAAATAACTTAAGATATGATCATGAATGAAAGGTAATGGTTTGTTAACATTACACTGTCGTTTTATCTGACCGTATTATTCGTTAATTTGTACGAGACACAGAAAAACGACTAAATAGCTATGTAAAGGCGGGTTTACATTACCAGAATATCGCGTTCGATTGACTGGAATTCGGGTTGCGTCCTGAGTACTTGGTAGCGGCTCGAATTCGATAAAGTTTTTATATTCCCTGGAAGTACATACGTAATCGAATTCGAATTACGATTTCAGTATCGATAACGTCAGCTCTATTGTAGCAGTCGTTGAAGTGTTCAGTGCAAAAAAAAAGTTGTTTTAGTCGTCGGTGAATTCTTATTGAAGCTGATGGAGAAGTAGCATGTCAGTGCGTGAATTGATAAGAAGACGTACTAATGTGGGTTGTCTTAAATGTTGTTAGCAATGCCAGGATAATTAAACTGATTTTACGTTGTCAATTTCAGAAACCTTGACATTTTATTGTCTCAGACAACGTTCAACATTATCTCATCCGACAGCCGTACGCGAGTATCTGACCTACACCCTGGTTGGTTAACAAAACTTATCAGATCATTAGCGATCTGAAATTACATCCCTCGAATTCGATTAATTTGTACTCAGGTTTTCGGAGATTCGGATATGAGATCGAATCATGCAAACCGAAATTGTGGATAGTCGATAACGGATATAAAATTAGAAATACAGAGTCCTAACAAACGAGGGTATGACTATCGAGATTAATGCGAGCCCCAGTGGAATGCAAACATGCAAAAAATGACCTGAATAAACGTAGCTCTTAATACAAAATCACATCTCTTCTTCAAATTTTCTTTTATGTTCCTCATTTATAACACTTTTACATCAAATATGCCTGCGTGCATATTTAGTCTCAGTAAAAATCATAACATTACTCTTGTATTCATAATTCACACAAGGCATTAATTAACAGTTATTAAAAACATGCGTCACTTTAGTGTAACTGAGAAATTTGGATACAAAAATCCATTTGAACGAAAGGAATATTCATGAAGTGCGTCTTGCTTTGGTTGCACATAAACTCAGACCTTAAGTCTTCATCTTAATTTGATTTGACAGCGAGACCATAGGCTACATGCGTAGTTTTTTATTTATAGTGTTCTGTCTGACGACAGGTCCATATGAACAGGATCCTTCCATCCTTTTCTCGGACTGGGACCTGTTCATATACGTTCTTGGCAGATGATCCAGAAGTGGTTTGCCATTCCCTTCTTCTGTGTGTGAATGGAGTAATTGTTGGGATGCCACGGAGGAAAACTCCGTGTTGCCTAGACCACGGCCTTGCCCAACACAAGTTATAAATTCGGGCACCGCCGGGAATCGAACCCGAGACCCCAGGATTACAAGGCCAGCGTTCTAACCTCTAGACCACCGTGGCTTCCTATGCGTAGTATAAGAACATTATAATGTAGGCTGTTCTTAGGCTTTTCGAAAATCCTATATCCATCTTCAAGGCGAAACATTATCAAATGACGGGCGAGAAGCTAAATTTGTGAGGACGGGAAAAGAGCATGTCACTGCCAAAAGGTTCCCAGGCTTCGCCCGCTTGTCCTGATAATGTAGTACGAATGTAAAGACTTCAATGCGCACTGATATTTTCTGATAGTTCACTTGAAAGATAAGTATTTTGATGGCTTCACTTTTAAATCGGTTTTGATGCATAAGAAGCATTGTGCAGCATCTCAGCTGACCTCGGTAGACACTTAGGCGATCATGTAAGTGGGAAAATCCCCGTTTTATTAACGGAGAGAGTCAGCGAAGAGAGAGAGAGATGAAATACAACTTTTAAGGGCCGATCTCTGTCTGCGGGTGGGTTAATGAGTACATTGACTGCGAGCGTGGGAAATGGAGTAGATAAAAGAGGAGAAGAGAAGATAAATGTGACCTCAGGGGAAAGTAGGTTGGCTGTTTCCTTCCTCTAACAGACCTAGAGGCAAATAAAATCTATAAAGACACATTTATCTCATTTCTGTACAATCCAAATTAAGGTAACAAAACAACAAAGCTGTTAAATAAATATAACTATCTTATGGGATATTGCGTCGTGGTCTAATAGAAGTTTACAGACGTTTCAGAGGTTCTTATTCTTATCCCGTAGGTAAAAAAAAAAACACTTCAGAAAAGTCGACAAACTACCATACTAAAAGACGCAAGAACCCAATATTCATACTCACAGGCGAAGACCTCAAATCTCCCTCAGTTAAAGAAGATTACTGACTATTATTGAACTAGTTTACCCCATCAATTTAGGTCCTACTCCAATTTTTCATCTGTGCAGAGGAATCAGTTAAGAACCAGCCTCTTTCACGGTACATGGTCCAGCTTGAAAGCTAATAATTCTTACGCAATATTTGCGGACAGACGGGTGGTCCAGTCCATCCGTCTGTCCGCAAATTTCCTCTTAAAACAGAACAGATTACACACGAACTGCAGGATCATATGTTGGGTGATGTGTTAGAAATCGGTCGTGGCCCATTTCAAAGCACTACACCGGCAATTTCCTAAAGAGACTAAAAGAATCACTTGGTGTACTAAAAGTTGTCAAAGAAATTTTTAATTTAATTGTGTAACGAATTGGGATGACATTTGTGGTTCTCACAGCGAAGATATCGATAGCTTTCGACGTTTCGGAGGAATATACTACATGTATCTTCAAGGTTCTTCAGGGCTAAAAGTGAAGGCAGTATGTCCTTACGAAACGTCGGTATATATCTACCTTCAAGTCCACATGCATTACAGGTGAGA
>NW_019059970.1:341061-353695 GCF_000696155.1 Zootermopsis nevadensis | reverse complement strand
TGGAACATCAATGATATTTTATTATCTTAATTATAAGAAATTTTAAATAAAAAAAATTATATTGTGATCAGACGGATTAAAATAAATAATTGTTTAAATGTAATGTCTCTGGTTACTCAGCACGTCACATTTCTTTAAAGTTTTATTTTAATTTACTACAGTCAGCTATAGAAACGTTGTTTGTACGTCTACTTAAAGTTGGGTCATTAAATTTCTTCTTCAAATGACACGAGTTTGTCCCAAGTAGTACAATGCTCTGTTGTAATTTAACTTGAGAACTCAGGAGGAAAACATCCAAAGACGTAATTACCATACGCATGAATACTGGGTCTAGAAGTTCATTCCAGTGCCATCTCTTCATCATAAAAAGAGATGTCACTTGCTGTCTAATAAATAATTAAATCCGTTCCTAACTCAGTGCGTTCAACTTTATCAGTGAACGCACTGTACTATGAGCTGGAGTTGTCGCCATGTCAGTTACTTATCAGCATACAAAAGTTTCAAATGAGATTTGATCAAGAAAGACCGACAATATTAAGGAAAAGTGTACAAGAGTTTAGTTTAGATTCAGATGATTAAGGACACAAATCAACTTTCGGGTTTTCTGCAAGTTATCGGAATTTCTTTATCAGCAGAGCGACTTCGCTCTACAAGAACTCTGTTCCATGGAGTTGGTTGCTGATAATCTAAAGCGGAGTTATTATATTCCATCGTCTTTTGTGCAGGCGATAAAGTAGAAATGTAACGCGCTCTATTTTGAAACATCAACTTATCTGCCGGTGACAATGACGATGTAAAGGCTTTTGAACGATACCACATAACGGACTCAATCGCCATTTCCCAACTCACAAATACTGGCATACCTCGGAGATATTGCGGGTTCGGTTCCAGACCACCGCAATAAAGCGAGTCACACGAATGTTTTTGAATTTCCACTGCACATAAAAGTTATGTTTACACTATACTGTAGTCTATTAAGTGTGCAATAGCATTAGGTCTGAAAAAACAATACGAGAACATTGCGAGAATTACCAAAACGTGAAAAAAAGAGACACGAAGAGAGCACATGCTGTTGGAAAAATGGCGCTGATGGACTTGCTCGACGCAGGGTTGCCAACAAACCTTTAATTCGTAAAAAAAAAACGCAATATCTGGTCTGGCGGTTAGAACGCTGGCGTTGTAATCCTGGGGGTCTCGGGTTCGATTCCCGGCGGTGCCCGAATTTATAACTTGTGTTGGGCAAGGCCGTGGTCTAGGCAACACGGAGTTTTCCTCCGTGGCATCCCAACAATTACTCCATTCACACAAAGAAGAAGGCAATGGCAAACCACTTCTGGATCATCCGCCAAGAACGTATATGAACAGGTCCCAATCCGAGAAAAGGATGGAAGGATCCTGTTCATACGGACCTGTCGTCAGACAGAACACTAAAAAAAAACCCAATACATGGCAGAAGGACAGACTTAAATTCATATTATCCACGAACTATGTTAAGTGAAGAAACATCAAGCAGTCCTACATATGAGGCAGTATATTCTATGGAAAATGCTAAATCTGTATGTTATATTTTTGGAAAGTGTTCTTTGATTTAACAGTTTAAAAATCTGCTAAACTAACAAAAGAAGGAAGGCTTTGTAATCCTGGGGTCTCGGGTTCGAATTTATAACTTGTGTTGGGCAAGGCCGTGGTCTCGGCAACACGGAGTTTTCCTCCGTGGCATCCCAACAATTACTCCATTCACACACAGAAGAAGGCAATGGCAACCCACTTCTGGATCATCTGCCAAGAACGTATATGAACAGGTCCCAGTCCGAGAAAAGGATGGAAGGATCCTGTTCATATGGACCTGTCGTCAGGCAGAACACTAAATAAATAAATGTCTGTAAGTAGTAGTAACGGAATTTAACACCTTGGGACAGGATACTTCTCGAGACGATGACAGTTGCTCAACTGTCAACAAACTCCTGCATTTTATGGAACCAGAAGTTTCACTGTCGTACTCACACGATTCGACACCGGGCCTTATCCTAAGCCAGCCGAGTCCAGTCCACACACACTACTTCCCTAAGATATGTTTTAAAACATCTGTTCAACCCACAGGACAACAGACAAGGATTTGTCGATGTATGAAATATGAAGGATGGAATTGTGTTACTGAAAATGAATAATGGATCGGTGATGCAACGATAAGACATCCAGAACGTACGACGTGTTTCATGACGCTGAATTACCTTAACCGGAAGCGACAGTCTGGAATACAAGCGCGGTTAGTTTCCGCAGGACGAACTGTTCCGTGTCTGGGAGCGGCTTACTCGCATACAGCGAGTCCCTCAGGACCGCCCGATCGTAATTTCCCGGCGGAACTCTCAGTCCCTGGGCAACTGTGTAACGAGCAGAGCTCAACATTCCGTCCCGTACGCGATGGGTGACCCAGCGTAAGATGGACAGGGCATTCAGCACAAACACAGAGAATATTTAGGTTGAGAAACCTCTTCGGAACACTTTACACTGGAGACCTACTGTAGGGACCAGATTACTTGCGAGTTTTTTGGGGCGGGGCACTGCGCGCGCACCTCAACGCGTTTTATAACTGTTTCTATAGAATTTGGGAATTCGACTGGAAAGTAATCTGGTCACTACGGTAGATGAGCGAATATTAACATTTACGGCAGAGACGTAATTCGTTCAATGAAGCTGTCTCAATAATATTTAAGAATTCACACACAAAACTCCACTATTACAAAGACGATGCTAATTAATGAAATAATCCCTCGTAAAAAGTGAGAATAATATAAATTCTATAAACACAAAACGCAGGATTATTGACTGTTAAGTCTTTAAAGTGTTAAAACGGACATTAAGCAGGGCGTGAGAATGTAATCTTTATTAATATATCTATAGGATTTTGTGTACACGGTTACGAACCTTGGAGTTTGTAGGTCATTTCTAACCACCCCTTTCTTCACATATCCAATTTCTGCCCTGTTCTCTCAGTTTTCAAACCCAGACTACTATAAGCATTTTCTGTTTCCTCAGGAGTGGAATGTATCCAGCATGTTTCAATATGTTTTAGTCACACCAGGGATAATAAAATTTAAAGTAGAAATCGTCGAACGCCTAGTTAAGATCTTTGTTCCAGTCTCCTGCATTTCAATTACACTGATATAATCTCAATGCTTGGCGTTTCAAATGTTTTAAATCTTTCGTTCATCTTGTAGAAGTCAGAAGATTACTGTAAAGGCCTCCGCGAGTTTCGTTTCCCTGCCGTAGGGGTTCAGGTTTTACGAAGAACCTTGCGGACGAATTCCACCATTTACATTTAAAAAAATTAACATTTATCATGTTACAAAACATATATATCGTAAGATGGTAAAGTTGCGTCATATTGTGATATAATAAGTATATATTAAATTTTGTCCGTCTAATCACAATAAATTCTTATTAAATATTAAAATATTACAATAATTAACATTTAAAATATTTAAAATATTAAATGATGTTCTTTATCGAAATATTTCGATTTAAAAATATTTTTATTTCGAATATTTCATTTAAAAATGATGGTCTAATGTAAATCGAATATTTCGATAAAGAACATCATTTAATATTTTAAATATTTTAAATGTTAATTATTGTAATATTTTAATATTTAATAAGAATTTATTGTGATTAGACGGACAAGATTTAAACAATATATATTTAATGAGATGTTAATCCTGGAGAGACTGAAACATTTAAACTGAAATACTGTATCTAAATGTTGGTAATAAATCACGAATTCGGTGTAAACTGTGTGTACTCAAAAGTTGAGTAAACGTTTCCAGGATTCGATTCTTAGCAAGAAGACCAACTATTCCAAGGGCATCCGTGGCTTCCTTACATCATCGACGTACAGACGGAGACCCCTTCAGGCATAAAATTATATTAAAGAATTACGGAAACCTTAAAGATGTTTAGGATAAACGTTCATAAAAACCTTTAGATTTTAAACAAATTCTAGATCAGAATTCATGGCTCTAAAAGTAGTTTCATACGCAAGCCAGCGTGATAGCGGGTTAAGAGACCGTAGTTCAACGGTGGTGTCGCTCATCCTTGTAAGGCAAAACTGTTTCAAGATCGCAAGTTTCAATGTCCTTTAACACGCATTATTCACAACCAGTTACTATTCGTCACTATGTAATCTACGCAGTTGACAGAGCGTCATTACATAAACAAAAAAAATCAAAACATCGTAAGTCTATAACGTGTACAGTTCAGGAAGGGTTGCTTAACCCTTTGAAGCCGAAGATCGTCTGAATATTATTTATGAATTCAGTCCGTACCGCGAAGAAAACACTACACCTCACCATTACGAAAATCAGCTGGTTAACCCTTTGAAGCCGAAGCTCGTCTGAATATTATTTACGAATCCAGAACGTACCGCGAAGAAAACACCTCACTTAACCATTAGAAGTCGAATCAGGCGGTACCACATAAGATTTAACAAAAGAACATCTCGGTCAAAGCCTTAATAAACCAGGACACACTTATAAAACTGAGAAAGTGTTGCTAAATCATAAAAACGATCGACATTATAAACCTACAAGGTCTAACCAACGCAGATGAACAAACGTCCTTAAATAAACCCAATCGACATCACAAACGTAAATTATACGGATGAGAAAGTTGTCAAACAAACAATCATTCCCACAATTCGATGTCGCAATAACCTATACAGTTGATAAAACGATACTACACAAGTCAAGAAACGGACACAGCCATCCACTCCTCTACGTAGTCAAAAGTTCTCAGGAGCCCGAGGGGCCTACCTGCTATCTTCCGTTCCCGCAATCGCCTCCAGAGTTCTTCTGCTTTCCTCAGCGGCCATCCCTCAACCTTGGCGCTAAAACTGCGGAAGAATTTGTAATCCTTAAAGTGAGACATATTCAGTGAGCCACATCGCGCACCGCACCTCGACGCTGCACATCTCCGACTGACGACGACGCTCCCCTGCGGACGGACGCCCGAGCCACGCCGACGCTACCGCCTGTTGCTTTGTTTGTGCGCCGGGAAAATGACAGTCGGGACTGACACGAGACCATGAGGACCAACTCCACTTTATCACACACCAAGAATATCACCGCCTCCTCGGATGCTGCGTCGCGCGTTACCGCAGAAACTGACAAGACTCTTTACAGACGCCATCTGCTACAAACATTCTGCGCGCGTCAACCTGATGATGGAAGCAGTAAGCGCCTGTGACGGATCAAACAATTTTGGGGGACAACATGACGTAATGTCCCAAAATACATCTTCGTATCAGCCTCTGTAATATCACATGGTGGACCAACATCAAAATCGACGTGTTCGCACATTGTTTTCCTCAGTACCTCCAGCCAAGTGCAAGGATATTATCTTAAAACAAGCCACGGTATTCATAGCCGTTACATGATCTATCTTTAAACGAAGCAAATGCTTGTTTGATAATTTGCTGTTAAGGAACTTTGGGCGGAATGGAATAATATTTATGACCACTAAAGTTTACTAATTTAGAAGATTTCTGTCTACGATCATGCACTCAGCTACATATTAGGGGTCACGTGAAATAGATTGAAAAATCACACGTAATACAGACAGATCAAATTTTTAATTTAGAAAGGTCGAAACTTTTAAATTGAAATAAATAAATACAACGATGACATTACTTAACGTATTAACACAAATCAATTGTTCCTAAAACCCGACATTACAACAGTTTTTTTTTGTAGTGTTCTGTCTGACGACAGGTCCATATGAACAGGATCCTTCCATCCTTCTCTCGGACTGGGACCTGTTCATATACGTTCTTGGCAGATGATCCAGAAGTGGTTTGCCATTGCCTTCTTCTGTGTGTGAATGGAGTAATTGTTGGGATGCCACGGAGAAACTGGGGAAGCCCCCGGAGGAAAACTCCGTGTTGCCTAGACCACAATCTTGCCCAACACAATTAAAAAAAATTGTATGTATTGCGTTAAATTTTACGTAAAATCATTTCTAAGTAGGATTTGAGGTTTTCACAGCGGTGAGTCCGAAGATGGCCGTCTTCTGGATTGTACCGCAGTGTAGTCTGGCAGGAGTTACCAACGTTCCAGAGGCAGCGAGGATATCTGAGACGTTGGTAAATTTGTACCAGACAACATTGAATTATAACCCAGAACACAAGTCACCTTCAAAATCCTTTCTGTTAATAGCAAATTATTAAAATTGTATGTAATATATGTCTGCAAATAAACTAACAAAATTTGTTACATTTTCTTGTTTTTTCTCAAATTTTTGCGGATTATCTGGTCATTCAATTATCGGAGAAAAATATTTTTCCTAACCAACCCGGATAATTGGAAGTTCATTATACCATGACATGTTACAACACGAATTCAGTTTCAGAAAAACACGTACAGAAACGAATGAACATAAAACTCATTTTAATCTACGTAGTCTATTAAACATCCACACGTTTTTCATCAATTCCACCAGCATCCTATGTATAAATAACCACTTAAACTAATGATATATTTAGAGTTGTAAGTGAGTTAAAGCTTGGTTGAATTCACTAGACAACCATATGAATATGTACGTATGCATTTTCAAACTCGATACATTATAACCTCACAATTCATATCGATTACTGTTAATTAATGGAAAGCTTTAACATTCAGTCACTCAAATGTTTCGGCAGTATTTCACATAAATCGTATATTTCATGATTTACGTGCTGTTCGAACGAGATCCTATTATTATTATTTTTGTTGTAAATTAAAATGGTAATTTATCAAAATGAAAATTCTTGGAACAGCTGAAGAACATATGCTTAAGAAGCCAGTTACTACCAAAGAATAAGAACTCTGTCCCCCATCTTCAGGGTTCTGATGTTACTGGAAAACTCGGAAGTCGCGACTTTCGAGTATCCATTCACAACAGAACCCTGAAGATGGGAAAATAGTTTGTTCTCGAAACGTCTGTTTACTACGGTAACCTGTTAACACGGCTGATTGCCCGAGAAGATTTTATTGATAATTAAGTTGTGTTTTACAATGTTGGAATTAACTCGTAATTAATGGATTAATACTGTTCTGTCCAAAATGAGTATCGTACAGGTTCCGAAACGTAGATACATCGCTGCTATTTCAATTAAATCCTCTGTTTATATGAACCTTCGTACTAATTAGAAGAGAGTGGAATTCATTTTCTCTTTTAACACTAGTATATTTAGAGCTGAATGAGTGGATTTCAACGAAATACTTCCACTTCTTATTAGAACTAAAATTATACATTTTAAGCATAAAATGCACCAGGAATCTGGGTTCATTCTACCATGAAGGGGTTCCCCCTCACATTTTACTTATTTCATTTTTTTTATTTAGTGTTCTGTCTGACGACAGGTCCATATGAACAGGATCCTTCCATCCTTTTCTCGGACTGGGACCTGTTCATATACGTTCTTGGCAGATGATTCAGAAGTGGTTTGCCATTGCCTTCTTCTGTGTGTGAATGGGATGCCACGGAGAAACCGGGGAAGCCCCCGGAGGAAAACTCCGTGTTGCCTAGACCACAATCTTGCCCAACACAAGTTATAAATTCGGGCACCGCCGGGAATCTAACCCGAGCCCCCAGGATTACAAGGCCAGCGTTCTAACCGCTAGAACACCGTGGCGGTTACTTATTTCATAATACAATTTTAAAATTTTTGTAATTACAATCCAATTTGCGTAGATAATGCTGCAATAGACTGTATTATCGTCCAATATAAAATGTTTAAATCCGGTTACTACAATTAAAATAGTGAACTGTACACCGTACGACAGACAGGCCTGCAATCCTTAGAAATCCCGGTGCTATTTTACAGTTCTATGATCACAGAAAGATGAGACCCATTGATATAATAAAAAAAATGGTACGAATATCTTTGAACTAGTCTTCTACCAAACTGGAACGTGGGAGAAGTGTCTCTCAGTTGTCATGGCATCGGCTCGTTAAACGTAACACCGCTGTCGTAAATTGCAGCCCGAATTTCCTCCTGACCTTTCAAACATCCACCAGCGCTAATTGGATCGCAGTAACGCGGGGCTGTCAGAGTACAGATGGGCGTCCCCCCGTGCATAAAGCTCCTTACAAGGTCACCAGAGCAGGGACACCACACAAATTCTTACCAACTCACTACGAAACGTCGAGGCCGATTGATATCGATCATGCATCGTATTTGGGAGGTTTCACTTTCGAACCTCGACCCGGTTTACCTTGGCAGGTTGATAAAGAATGCGTACTTACTATTCAATATCGCCCACTCAACTCATCACCGCTGTATGACTACTAAATAAACCAATGAAAATCACAAACAGATCACATCAAACGGACCGCACGGTCTGACCACAATCTCGCCTGCCTTCCTCAGTCCTCCGTCTGCCTACGTATCATTTTAACATCAGTCAACGTTTCTCCACGCCCTGAGTTTTAAGACATTACGCTAAACAAACAATCTACGTCAATGTTGTTTTAATTGTAGCAATCAAAATCTTTAGAAGGAGCCCTCGTGGAAACTGTTTACACACCCGTTCCAGATCTGCGTCTTAAAACTCTTTATCAAAACTGACGGAGTGCTGAATGAAAGTACGTCGTCTCAGAACAAAATGACGAGGAAATAGATATATAGATCTATAGATCTAGGCCTTACTGCGAGAACGCATCGAGACGTCGGATAAAAATACACCAAGTTCTATTCACCAAACATAATATAAAATCAAAGATTACGAGAGTGGCGTGTTTTTGTAGCAATTCTCAAGGAGAACTCTGGAGTCCAGCTTCATGCTCCGGCCGTTTACATCCAGGTTAAAAATTCCCGGTTTCAATTAGTCAAGAGACCGCAAGGATTCCAGAAACTTCAGAAGCCCCTTACCAGGAACTGAAATCATTTTACAAACGAACCCCGGTATCTCTCGATTAAAACAACGGCTAAACGCCTCGAGCTAAGCCGCTACGTGGTTAAGAACCACACAACCGCAGATATTTGATTTCCAGAACCAATTCCCGATAACGGTCGGTAAACAAGTTCCAATCCCAGCACGAAACCACGAGGGGAAAGCCACCCCAAAGCCACCCCGTGCCACAAGACTTCCCCTGTAATTAGCAAGCCGTCACTGTGTTGACAGACAGGAAATAATCAAGGCTTCTAAGAAGGAAAGCAACACATCACACAGGACTCCAAATGCGAGTGAAAATCTACGATATAAATCGCACCAGCGATCGATACAGATTGCAGTTTCCTGCAACCCTAATACGCAAGCGTGTGCCGTAAGATACTGTTAGTCAACAGGTGGTCCACGGGCCACTGAATGACCGAAGTTTGTGCATCCCCGCAAATCCTGTGGGCGGGTAAGTTATCTAATGGAGATAGCGAACTATTTCTAGACATTCGTGGTAAATGGATGGAGAGAATGAAGCTGACCGCGTCATTCTAGAAACCACATGAGTCCACAAAACTCACTTTTGAGAAAAATATAAAAAAAAACTCGCTACCAAAAGTACAATTTATTTTATGCTCTATTTTTCTCAAGAATAATTAGCAAGTATCTAATTTCTTGATATAGTTCACAAAAGCCTACTGCATGCAGAATTATTAACTGAAGTTATTTTTGGACTCATGTGGTTTAGCCTTTTGTCACTGTTGGGGTGACCCATTTAAAAAGCTCTGAGTTTTATTTGTTTCTTTATGATCAAAACCTCAACCTCAACCTAGCAGCAAAATGAGTCCAGAACTCGTTACTTTTTTAAAACATCTACAAATCATGCTGCCAAAGTTTGTACTGATGTGATTCTAATGGGAATCGTTGCATATGCGCCTAATAATTGTCATGAAAGCAACAGCTCATTACCTCAAAAAGTGGACTCATGTAGTTTTGCAGAAGATCGATTCAAAATAGTTAGTGACTGGACCGAGATTCGAACTGGGCATACACAGGATAAAAATCTAAACCGTTAACACTACACCAACGTTCAAATTGATATTTCTGATGTACAGTATTCTGCAAAATTCATGGCGGATCATCCGTATGGACAAAGTGGATACACGCGACAACAAAAAATCCACCATCAAATATAAATGTAAATGTAAAATTAATATCGTTGTCTGTTCGGTAGCCGGTATGAGTATTTTTGTAATCAGTCTTTTATAACGAACATGCAGAGTCCAATAAAAGTGACACACATGAAATACAATCCATCAAAGGGAACATTTGACGTCAACGCACAAGTCACGTATACAAGCAAAATTTTTGTAACAATTATATTAATTTCGTTGTAGATAAAAAAAAATTTCACAAATTTTCAAAATTTTCTCTTTTCGGAAAAGTTACTAGACATTTCGGTGCTCGCGATACATTTTTCTTTCATCCTAGAGTTAGAAGATAATTAAAATTTACGATAAGAAAACACAACTTATGGAAAAACTGAGAGACATTAAATCCTTAGAATATACAAATGTAGATAATATTTACTGTTCTTGACAGGCTGTCAACACACGGAGACCGTAGGAATTAATGTAAGGCAAGGAGTGACGTAATGTACCTTCGCTGCCACTGCTGTAAGACCACCGGAAACACTAAATCCTGCTTCAGAGTTCCAAATATAAATTTATTTTTACGCTTTAAATAATCACTAAAATATACTCAATTAAAGATAATAATTGGGCACTCCGGTATAGAACAGCTGATCTTGACTTGAGTATTTGTTTTCGATTAATATTTTTATCGATTTATTCCTCTATAGTACATAAAGCTGTATATATTAAATCTTGTCCGTCTAATCACAATATATTCTATCATTTAATATTTTAAATATTTTAAATGTTAATTATTGTAATATTTTAATATTTAATAAGAATTTATTGTGATTAGACGGACAAGATTTAATATATACTTATTATATCACAATATGACGCAACTTTACCATCTTACACATAAAGCTGTATCGATTTGACTCAACACGGAATACTTTACCTGAAGACGGAGACATTCCGTCTCCGAAACGTCGTGCTTTAATCAAACTAAGACGATGGATAATGTCTATTAAGTCTATTTGAACCCTTCGAAGTCGAACTTAGTCTAAATAACACTTAAAAAAATTCAGTCCGTACCGCAAAGGAAACACAACTCTTCTCCAATACAAATATCAACTAATTACCATTATTTAAGGATATAATCGTAAAAGTAATAATTATTCATTACCGAAGTAGTGAGACATTTTTTCACCTCGGTCAAAAATATATTCATACAACACAATATCTTATACTACGACGTGTCATCTTTTACAACCGACGACGTGCTTAAAACACTTGCCGAGAAGCGAGCACTAGATACAAATTGCGGAAGGCGCCATGTTCACTTACGTAAGGGGCGGTAAAACTTGCATCGCTGTGGTGTATCCTTGTAGTTCGGCACAAAGCAGACATACTGGTCTGTTTATAATGAAATTCTTGCCTGTTCTGCTAGGGGTCATTATGTTCATTGATTCATGTGCAGAGTACGAACACACAACGGAGAGCAAATGCCAGTGTGGACGTCCGAATTTATCTTCCAAACAAATTAAGGAGGCTTCTATCTTCCTCAATTGATCTCTTCCCTTGAGCTCAACTTAAATAAACCATCAACTTACTAACCATCCTCACTTCAAACCTGAAAATTACGACGGCACGTTCCTCCGAAACGGTGGTACACAACCCTGCAGACTACAGAGCGCAAAAACCCAGCGTCAACTTTAGACAAATTGGACAAACACCATTTTGGTCCTTAAACACACACAAGGCACGTTCAACTAAATTCTTGGAACGTAGTCCTTAAAACTGATGGTTGCTCAGCTGGTCGATACATTTCATAAATGGAATCCCCGAAGAGCACCCTTAAGCAGTTTTATCCCAGTCTACAACTTGACGTCTCCATCCAGACACCCTTTTTCTTTTAATATCTATATTAATATTATCCTTACCTCTATACTGGGTATTCCAAGTGGCCTGTTCTCTTCAGATCTTCTGACTAAAATTTTGTATATATTTCTTCGCTCTCCCATGTCTGCTACATGTTCCCCACGTCTCAACCAACTTGATTCGATCGTCTTAAGAATAACCAACTACAAAGAGCATAAATCACAAATTCCTCATAAGGTAAAACGATCCAACCACGTGATATTACCTTTTGCTTAGACTCTACGCATCCGGAATGAGCATATGGATAAACATATAAATATAATTAAGACGCGTAACTTCTATATAAAGGACATTTCGACATAGTATGTGGCTAACGAAACAGAAACAAACGAACTCCATTGAGTAGCTCAAAAACTCAAAATTTCCATGTTAGAGTCGGTAAAGGCGTTTATGTAAACTGTACAGGATTATCTCGATACTCTGTTTCTTAAAAATGAACAAACTCTGCACCAAGACAGTCAGATAGGCACGAAATATGATAATCGTTATTCAAAAAGCACCCCAGAAACGTTTACACAGTCGGTGACAAACCCTTCATTATTATGTTTAAGTCATTCCAATCGCTACTGAAAAGACTGTCTCCAGCCCTGAAGATGGAGACAGCATGTATCTCCGAAACTCTTAAATCTACCCAGGAGTCTACAC
>NW_019059970.1:324671-335978 GCF_000696155.1 Zootermopsis nevadensis | reverse complement strand
TAGTGTTCTGTCTGAGGACAGGTCCATATGAACAGGATCCTTCCATCCTTTTCTCGGACTGGGACCTGTTCATATACGTTCTTGGCAGATGATCCAGAAGTGGTTTGCCATTGCCTTCTTCTGTGTGTGTAATTGTTGGGATGCCACGGAGAAACCGGGGAAGCCCCCGGGAGGAAAACTCCGTGTTGCCTAGACCACGGCCTTGCCCAACACAAGTTATAAATTGGAGTGATAAACCAGTGGCCTGCGACGTTTGGTAAATATTTAAAATACTAGATTTGAGACTTTCGCGGCGAGTACAATCAATAAAATCTTCTCGGGCGATCAGCCGCGTTAACTATTACCATAGTAAACCGACGTTTCGGGAACCAACTCTGTCCCCATCATCACGGTTCTGACGTGACAGGATATCTCGGAAGTCGCATCAGAACCCTGATGATGGGGACAGAGTTGGTTCCCGAAACGTCGGTTTACTACGGTAACCAGTTAACGCGGCAGATTGCCCTAGAAGATTTAATTGATTTAAAATACTGCCAATGCGGTAGTGGCCTATTTTAAGGCATTACTGCAGAACTTTTATGAGAACGGAACAAAGCATCAGTTAGGATAACTGACGACCATGGTCGACAATCGAAGCCGACGATCGATAGAATGTAGCGAAGAGAAGTTTGATTAACGTATCGACGCCGCCCAGCTAGTTAAGTGACTACAGAGGAATAGCACGCTAATGGAAGCCACTCTGCAGGGGCAGTTCCTAACTTCGTACTGTGAAGAATATCAGAAGATGGGCAAGCGGGAAGATAGTATTCGAAAAATTTTGAGTGCGACGTAAGAACTACGTTAGTTCCAGAAACTTGGTGTAGAGGCGGTGATCCAGACTTATACTCGTCAGGCACATGGATCGAGCTTTTGTCCAGATTTTGAGATTCACTGATCTTCTTTGTGGACTAACGCCTCAAACTTATGCTATCATTTTACAGGGGCGATTATTTTGAATTCGAAATAATCTGATGCTACTTGCATTCACTAAGTTAAGTTAACCTTAATTCCACTTGTCCATCCATCCATTCGGATTTTTCTTTAAAATATTCAATGATCCATTCATTTATTTTATCACACATTTAATTATTCATTCTGTAACCTTTTAAAGCCTAGTGGTAAATATATGTACCACCTACTTTAAAAATCACTGTCTTTACGACTTGTCCACGAAGAATTTGTTGCGACCATGCGATTGTCAGAGACAGCAGCGATCATTTCTTACAGAGTTACGGGTTGTGTTTTCTTTGAGGTACGGGCAGAATGTTAAAGTTTTTTTTCCCTCAGATAAACTTCTAATTAAAATAGTTAATTCAATTTAACAGTCATCCTGTATCATTCGTTACTATGACAACCAACAAATATATCATCAAACGAACCCCAAAAAATGAAAAACTGATTTGAGACAACAAAATGCAAGCTGGTCCCACAACGGGGCACTCACCCTCCTCTTGACGCTGTCCCCTGGCGTTCCACCACCACCAGAACCTGGAGAAATCGCCTTCTTGGCTAGCAGCGGTGCCGAAGAAGACTTGTTGCCGAGATCGGCCGACAGGGGCGAAGTTCTCAGCTCCAGTGAGGCGCTGGAAGGGGAGTCGCGGTCTTCACTCGGGCTTGGGCTGGACCTCAGGTGCTGTGGCTTGATTGGCAGGCAACGGGGCCTGACAGCACGGGGAAGCGAACTGCAGTCTTCTCGGGTCTGCGTCTCCACGTTCTCGCGGCGCACCCACACGTCCTCACACTTGCCGAACGACGTTCGACCCGCGGACCCTCGTCTACGAAGTCGCTCCCATGTCTCCTTGCGCCGAACTTTGTTGGAGACTCCACCAGGCGCTGTGGACACACATTTGGAAGCCAAAAACTTTAAAGAGGAAAGCCCTTTTCCAGAAGACTACAGAGAATCAGAACAAACCTAAAGGTTTCTATCCGAGAATGTCTGGTATCATTAAAAAGGATTGCGAGTTCTTCCGCGCATTGCTACGCGCATCCACATGCGCAGTTGGGTACAATTTATCGCGCCTACGCGCAGAACAAAGAATACTTGTAACTGGATATAAAACAATGGATTGGAAAAACATAAATAGGCAGAAATATAATTTTTATGTAACAAAAGAGCTGAAAAAATATCCATGAACCTAAACATTCTTTTAGACTGAAATACTTAATACCGTAACTGTGGTCTGTAAAACGGTAAACAACTGAAATAAAAAATGCGTGTGTGTTAGTCGAGGAACTCTATCAGCCTTTTCTACCTGTGCACTTGTTGGAACGCGGAGGGGAAGAAGTCCCTATCCCCGATTCTGGTTCGTCACGTTCCACAGAGCCCAAAGGGGAGTCAGAGAGCGAGTCGCGGGAGCTACTTTGCTGCGGGGAGCACGACGATGATGAGGAGCTTGTGGACCTGTTGTCATCATCCTCATCCGTGTGAAGCAGCAGAGAAGACGTCGAGACCCAGGTGAAACTGGAGCTGCGAGAGAGCGGTGGGGAGGTCTGCGTGCCAGTGTCCACAGCGGCGTCAGGCCTGATGGTCGAGAGCAGCGTCTGCTTCACAACACAATTCGGGGAGTCAGCATCCTTCGGAACCTTTTATCCACTTCAGAACCCATCCAGATATACCACATTTAAACCTTTAATGCACACTAGTGTGGAAATGAACAGTCTATCAGATTTCTGTAATGGGGAGGTGTGGTGTTTTCTTTGCTGTACGAACTAAACTTTTAAATAATATTTAGATGAGTTTCGGCTTCAAAGGTTTAAACCAACCATAAAGTACAAGTTAAGTAACAGAATTAAATTTTCTCCGTCTTCTTATCTCCTCCCTCTTAAGTCCAAATATTCTAGTGACCAATCTGATCGTCAATTTTTTTTATATAATTTAAGTAGATCGGGCTTCAGGGCCAAGAATATACTAAAAAAACACCGTAAATCGTAAACGATGTCTGTTCGAAATTAAATTCTGTCGGATTTGTGTTGTGACTACTCACCACTATCTCTTGCACAGGGGACGCCGAGGTCTCTGTAACGTTGTTGTTCTGTCGATTATGGTTTTCAAGCACCACCAAAGCACCAGTAGAGTCACAGCGCGAAAATCTTGTCGGCGTTTCGGTTTTCATCCTACGGGCCGCGAGATCGGTGTCTGACGCAGTCACATACATTACGTCTGAGTCCGGCAAGGAAGAAACCTTCACGAGTACAGCATCGCCTCGAGTTCGACCCGGAACTAGGGGTGGTCGCTGCCGACGGAGGACCCTGGCAAGCCCCAAGGCCCGGTGGTGGAGGCTAGGACTGCAGCTGGATGAAGAGTCAGACGCTGCTGGTGACGGAGGCGGCGTCCCTGAACCGTCCGTGTCACTGTTCTCCCAAGAGTGGGCCCTGGTGATCCGCAACCTCATGTTGTCATTAGTCACCGCATGATTCGCCTCTAACTGGCTCAGTTCTTGTGCGATGATACTGTTAAACTCGGCTAGAAGACCCTCGGACCAGTTCGTCAAGTCGTGATCTGTGGGGTGACGCGAGCGGGGCAAAGCCGATATTTTCTTATTCGTAGGGATCGGAATGGAAGAGGACGGCTTCCTCGAGTTCTGCCACTGGTCGAACACTTCACCAATCTCCTCCTGTCAACAAATGCATTAACACATGTAAGATAAAGGCACAGTGGATCTGTAATTCAGGACTCTTTAAAACAACCCCAAGTCAATAAACATAACACCACGTATTCTGCATTAAACAATTATTATTAAAATCCATTGTCCCTAAACAAACACGAAAAAGGAATTTCACTAAAAATCAATTGAAGTTACTTGACTTACACTTCTGAGGGAAGAATTTGAACAGAAATTATTTAGTTTATAGTTTTGATGCGTCATGTTTGTGTTCAAAATTCACATATATATTTATTATTCAAGTCATATACACAAACTTTTAAATTATTGATGTTAAAATTTAAAATTTCACAGAACAATGAACAACTAACATAATATGCAAAATAATAAGAAGACCAAAGAAAACACCCACAATAGTAATCTACAATCTACAATCAACGAAAAGCTTGCATTAATAAATATAGAATAGTTTTAAATATAAAAACCTGAAGATGATGCTATGACATCGAAACATGTAGAAATATTAAAGCGCAACATTGTAACATCGAGAATGGCGCAGAATATCAATTTTAAATTTTAAATTTTAACATCAATAATTTAAAAGTTCGTGTATATGACTTGAATAATAAATATATATGTGAGCAATTATTTAAATAAATATTCCTCAGCAAACAGCTTAGAGCTATAACAGAATAAGTAAATCGAGAACAATAAATAAATAAATCAAACAAACGCGGAAGTTACACCTCTTCGGTAATCTTAAAGTAGTCTAATCAGGTACGTCTGGATGAGACGGGAACACATCCCAGCAAAGGTAAACAACACATTTACAATATGGATTATTTTTTGAAACTTAATTTCGGAAAAGTGTGTATAACTTTAGTCTGTTTCTCTGTGTACCTAAGGAGAATGGACGCAAAGTATTTCTTCAGAATCTAGCAGTCGCTAAGCAGATCAAGGTAGCCCTGCCTTTTACTGAAACACTGTCCATAACCGTGTTCACACCAGCCCGACACTAACATCTACGCCGATTCATAAAAAACCCAAGCCCTCATCATCATATCTTATTTCTCGCATTCATTTTAATATCATCCTCCATCTACGTCTAGGTCTCATAATTGGCATCTTTCCTTCAGGATACCCGACTCAAAATTTGTATGATTTCTCGTCCCTCTCGTGTACAACAATGCCTCTGGTTCACAAATTTTACTATCCTGACATGTGGAGATGATGACAAAATGATGATGATGATGATGATGATAATAATAATAATAACAATAGTATTGGTAGTAGTAAAATCTTATGGGACAGCGCTGAAATAATAGCACAATCTGTCGGTAAATTTTGGCTATTATGATGGTAAACTCCGAATAAAGGCTACAACGCCGTGCTATAGCGGCAACTTGTCCGACACGCTCGTATTGCGTATAGTCGAACAGCACCGCGTGATAGGTGATATTTCTCACACCTTTCAGAGTTCCTCAGATACTGGATCATAAAAACAAGGCGCAGAGACTAGGCTGTATAATTGCGTAATTTTATTGCTAATTTAAGTCAATGTCTATTTAAAAGACAAACCTAAGAAGGATTTGAGGTGCTCATGGCGGTTAGTCCGAAAATGGCTATGTTCTGGGTTGTAGCGTCGTGAAGTCTGGTAGAAATTTACCAACGATCACTCATCAAGGCCCTGATGATGGAGGCAGCAAGGACCTCTGAAACGTTGGTAAACATCGACCAGACTACACAGCGCAATAACCCAGAAGATAGAAATCTTCATACTCTGATGACGGAGGCAGTATGACCTCTGAGACGTCGGTAAACATCGACCAGACTACACAGCTTCAGAGGTCATACTGCCTCCGTCATCAGGGCGATCGCCCTGATGACGGAGGCAGTATGGCCTCCGAAACAATGGTATACATCGACCAGACTACACAGCGCAACAACCCAGAAGACAGAAATCTTCATACTCTGATGACGGAGGCAGTATGACCTCTGAAACGTTGGTAAACATCGACCAGACTACACAGCGCAACAACCCAGAAGACAGAAATCTTCATACTCGCCGCTGTGAAAACCTCAAATCTTACACAATTTCTATACCATTAAATATTTAAAAACAAAACAGCCTAAGCACTTCTGGGGCACCTTATATCAGGTCTTTGGGAAAGAATCTATATCGAGAGTTAATCACTTGCACCTTACGCCGCAACCTCCAAATGTTTTACTTCTTATTCGTGTTGAACATCGGAACGAGACGGTTGTTTATGGCGCTCGAGGTTCTTTGATGCCAAGCGAGGAGGAGGCTCAGCAAAACTGAACTTTAATTGAGCGGGCTGCATACTTCCTCGCCCGTCGGGCGTGACTCGCCTGGCAATGCGCTCTTATTTCGGGGCCATCGGCGACCAACAACATTAGGAAAGAACGCGGTTCTTATCTCGGCTGCAGAACAGTTATCTAGGCAGGAATTGAAGATTTTCTCAGAGTCTTAACCTCGAAGGTAGCTAAAACAAAGCAGATCCCATCACACTGATTGTCCACGATCAAGTTTCATTCCAACACTTACGAATACTGAATTAACTCCGTCTTGGTTGAGTTGGGTTAGGTTAAAGGGGGACCTGCGCAGAAGGTTGTGCGCCGTAATGTCATATACTCTGACCATGTGAGGGCACCTTGGGAACTTAACTATCGATTTCGGAAATTTAAAAAGTACATATTTTAATATTTCACAAAATAAGTATATCCTAATCCGATCGTCAATTGCATGTCAGGGATTATTAATTTCACACTTACTTCTAGAACACCTAAATGCACCCAAAATTTTTCATATACACACGGTGAAACATATTTTCTTAGTCGAATCCTATATCACGTCGTCACACACAAGTTTATAATAATACTCAACATGCTTTTATTATATACTTCATCATGATACATTCTGTAGTTTACGTCTTCCAAAGATAAATATTTTACTCAATACTCCGCACGGATAAGTTTACTAAGAACCAATGTACGTTAATATATGCTTAAATCTCCCAAGCGACATCTACCTCCGGGGTTTTCCAATCAAAATATTGAATTTTTAGTTTCCCCATATATTATAACAAGACCCGTCCATTACACGGGTTCCACATCAACACATCAGTGATTCCAAAAGTTTTAGACAAAAACTAGGTTACACAGCATGGGACCCTTTTCAATTGTCTGTTATTTCAACCTTCTTGAGTAACCTTCCTCGGCACGTCGTCTTCAAACGCTCTCCGTCGATCAAAATAGTAGTAACTGATTCTAGTAAACCACGCGGAGGATAGTACGATAACCATAGGTCGCTCAAAATCTGGTATCCTGGGTTTGAACTCCGCTTGGGGCAAAATTTTTGGTGGCGCTGTCAATAACTTCATCTTCCATCAAAGGTGCCCTCTATGTTTCCTTGGCAGGGATTTAAGAAATTTCTACACTAAAGAAGGCCACCCATGCGTTGGTTACTGCTAGCAATGGGGTCAGACTATGTCCGCGGAACTGGGCCTCTAACTTGCCCTACGTACACCCCCACCCACAAAACTCTCAACCCATCTCCCGGACATCCATCGCTGTTCCCCCAATTCATCTACCTTCCAAGTGGTCGCCTTCAATCACATTCTTATTGTTTATAAGATTTTTAAATTACGCGGACGAACTGCAGTTTTAATTAAACCCCGTAAATAAGACGCTACATTTTAACGATTCCGTTAATTAGAAACCTAAATAAATCCAAACAAGTTAAGAAATGTAAGAAAATCTTAACAATTCTGATGTTTGTTCAACAGCTGCAACGATGCTTAGTGCCGGTATTGTCTTCCTGCACGATAACGCTAGGCCGCACACGGCTCGACGGACAGCAAGTCACCTGCAGGAGTTCAGCTGGGAGGTGTTTAATCATTCACCCTACAGCCCGGACCTCGCTCCCAGTGATTTCCATCTTTTCCTACACCTCAAGAAATTCCTGTCCGGTCAGCGTCAGCGTTTTGAGAATGACAGAGAGGCGGAGATGGTTGTCACACAGTGGTTCCAATCCCAGGCGGCAGACTTCTACGACACAGGTATTCAAAAGTTGGTACCACGGTATGACCAATGTCTCAATTCCGGTGGCGAATATGTTGAAAAATAGCTGGACACTTGCTGTATCTGTTGCAATAAATATTTCCATGAAATTGTGTTTTGTTTCTGTAAACGGCCCCAGGGAAACTTACTTTGTAGACCAGCCTCGTATTATACCCTCCGGATTTTCAACTCGTGACTGTTCTCTTGCAAACAGCAATGGACAAGTTGGAAAATGTATGCCCCGTAAAATGACGAAATTGTTTTAAGTTGGCGCTCACATCATCAGGTGTTTGAGGGCCAACGACCGCTGCGTGGGCGGGATGGCTAGCACCTGCACGCCTGCGTAATTACGTAATTACTGGTGGGCCCCAGAAACGCGTGTCTTCATGCCCAATAACGTTCGATTTTAATCGAAACTGGAATTTAAAAAAAAAAACCTGTTTGACGGTTCCCGAGTTGCAAAATGCGTCACAGACAGACTTGACGCATTTTAGCACATTTCAGTTGCGAACGCGCCTTAACTATTTCGAATAAAAACCACAGATCATAACCAGACATTTTACGAAGCGCAAACAACTTTCCAGTACATATTCCATTGAAATCCGCGAAGTTGTTTCGAAGCTTAAACAAGTGATTCCCATTACGTACAGGTTCAGAAACTTGGAGCTGTCTTCTGGGTTGTTGTGCCGTGCAGTCTGACAGAAGCTTGCCGTTTCAGAGGCACTTACTACCTACATCATCAGGGCGAAAAGTCATCGATAATGGAGTTGACGTGCCCCAGCAACCTACAAGTCAACCATCTTCGTGCTCACCACCGTGAGAACCTCAAATCCTACTATTCCACGATTAATTTCCCCACAGTTGCTAAAATAGCAGGCTGGAGTCTTAATAATCCAGGCATCCGGTAACACATCTCACTTCCATATGGTACAAGCAACTGAAAGTAGGACCAGTATTAACGATGACTCACCATGACAGCTTAAAATCTGTTAGTTGGTTACTTGTCTCTAACCTACAACAGGAAGTTAATCTAATTACTATAATTCAATTATTTCCATCTATAACATATAACACTAATGGATTTAAGCAAGTCTCAGAGGTTGCTAGGATACTTCGCCATTAACAACTACCAGTACAAGTTGGAAGCTGTCGCTTTTACACACTAGCATCTAAAGCAGAGTCCAGCTGCTGTTAGCAAGAACAACAACCAGGACTAACATGCCACAACGTTAATAGGTCAATTGAACATGCCTGCTCATAATTAAAACTAATCGTGAAGTCAGCCGGCATTTTATAGATTACATGTGGGCGACAGATGGATTTTCGACTCGCATTACTAACCAAAAATGTAACCAAGGAACGTGTGTTCGTATCTGTGTCATGGCCGATTTCACCTGTTGCAAGCTCCCATGTGAGGCTGCATACCTACCTACTTATAGGCACTCAGACGGCCGTATGTTTTATCGTAGTTTATTCAATGAGATTTCTCAACTCCATACGCTGTATCGGTGTTTGACTTTTTCCAGTGCGACAGACAACACGTTCAAATACATCGTCATTTGTGGGAATTACGTGCCCGAAAAAACATTCGGATATGCCGGTGTTAACACTCAAAAGGCACTTGTACTTAATATCTGTCAAAATCTAGGAGTAAAACCACGTAAATCACATGACTTTACAGAACTACAGTCATATTGACTTAAGATCATTAGATCTAATATTAAAATATTACAATAATTAACATTTAAAATATTTAAAATATCAAATGATGTTCTTTATCGAAATATTCGATTTACATTAGATATTTTAAATATTTTAAATGTTAATTATTGTAATATTTTAATATTAGATCTAATGTAAATCGAATATTTCGATAAAGAACATCATTTGATATTTTAAATATTTTAAATGTTAATTATTGTAATATTTTAATATTAGATCTAATGTAAATCGAATATTTCGATAAAGAACATCATTTGATATTTTAAACATTTTAAATGTTAATCATTGTAATATTTTAATATTAGATCTAATGTAAATCGAATATTTCGATAAAGAACATCATTTGATATTTTAAATATTTTAAATGTTAATTATTTTAATATTTAATAAGAATTTATTGTGATTAGACGGACAAGATTTAATATATATTTATTATATCACAATATGACGCAACTTTACCATCTTAATATATAGAGTTTCACAAAAACTCCTCACAACAAGCTCTTGCGAACACGTTAATAAACCTTAGAGTTCCATAAAAGGAATTTCCTAATTATTCAAGCGAATACAACCTGCCTAAGAATGGTATTAACTACTCCATTAGTTCAAAATACGCACCGCAATGGTGATCTGTAAGCTATAAAACTGGTTTCGGATGCTACCACAGTCATGACCTCAGCAAATATGGATCTCTTAGTGTTAAAAGACACATGTTTTCAGTGTGTACACAAATAAAATACTAAAGATACAAGAGAAAAAGTAACTTCAACGGTTGGCGGTTCTGGATACAAAATAAAGAACTGTGGATGTCAGAAATGTGAGGTTAGGTAAATCGCGATTGGCTAAGAATTGCTGAGTACTTGGCAAATACATGAATATAAAGGGGTCTCGGGTTCGATTCCCGGCGGTTCCCGAATTTATAACTTGTGTTGGGCAAGGCCGTGGTCTAGGCAACACGGAGTTTTCCTCCGTGGCATCCCAACAATTACTCCATTAACACACAGAAGAAGGCAATGGCAAACCACTTCTGGATCATCTGCCAAGAACGTATATGAACGGGTCCCAGTCCGAGAAAAGGATGGAAGGATCCTGTTCATATGGACCTGTCGTCAGACAGAACACTAAATAAATAATAATAATAAATATACAAATTAATTTAAATTCAAAATGTCGGAATACAGATTCAAATTACTACACACCGGTTACAAAAATTGTTACGGAGCGTCGATTGGATGATGGACAGAGAAGTGGCAAGGATGAGAGACAAAACTCTTAAGATATTCTCAGGTACTATCCCAGAGAAACAGAGGAAACACATGAAAAACTCAGCCAGGAACACCAACCCACGTGATGAGAAAAGATCGCGTGACCTCTGGAGTACGACGCAGAAGTGGTTTTCCGTCTAGACACACGTTGTTCAACCCTTTACAGCCCAATAGCACTTGCTCTAATACCGCAAGATTCTCATTGTAAACAGCCACTTCCTTAAAAAGTAGCAACAAGTTGATCTTCGGAACGGTCAAACGTTGTTTTCTTTGCGGTACGGAATGAGTTCTTAAGTAATATTTGGATGAACGGTTAAAACGCGCGTTTCTGTTCATTACGTTATTGAATGAATCGGTAAATTTCCACGAAATGAGATGGTAAATGTGTAAAAACGTCTGGCCCAGAACTCACATCCCCAGACACGACATCACTCTCGGCGGTACAACAAGGACTTTGGACCGGGTACCGTTAAGGTACAATTTGGCTGCACGCGACAGAGACAAGCGACCGAGGCAGGCGACAGAGTTACGAGACCGAGACTGGTCGCTTCCTGTCTGCTCTCTGTACAATCGTATGAAGTACAATTACGAGCGCGAGA
>NW_019059970.1:293025-319552 GCF_000696155.1 Zootermopsis nevadensis | reverse complement strand
GAACGTATATGAACAGGTCCCAGTCCGAGAAAAGGATGGAAGGATCCTGTTCATATGGACCTGTCGTCAGACAGAACACTAAATAAATAAAAATATATCTATCAACAATCACACTGTAATACACACTGACAGACTTCGCGTCCATGCATTGCTGTTGGAAAATTCCGTTGTTGGAATTCGGTACACCGACCGGCTATTGCGAGGTTTTAACGATTTTCCTCAGAAATTCTGGGTCTGAACACTGAAGCAGGTAAATGCCGTATCCTTCCATATCCTTCCCATTTCAGGAAAATAATTCTCGCCTAAATGAAAACCAACAGCTTGCACTAAAGTGGGCTGCTGGGTAGAGGGATGATTTTTTTTCTACGATTCTGGGGCCTACACAACCTCTTTTCAATGGCTACAGGCAGGGCTTAATATTTACCATACACCCCACCTAGTACTGAGATTAAAAAGGCGAAAAGCTTTGCCTTCACTTTCCTTATAAGCCTCCATTCTCTGATGCTCAGGCACAAGGACAACTCTTTCTTTAATCATCATCTCATTCACTAACAGACAATTTCAGCTACTAATTCAGTGCAGTTAAATCGCCTACAAACCAAAATATAACTTCTCTTTGATAGTAAAGCGTGTTACGCCCTTCGAACTGGTCACTGCAGACATTATCTGTGACAGAATCTCAACACTTGATACAACACCCTCAAATAACGTACAAATTAATTATATCATTTATTACGACAGAAGAAACTTTGTCCGCTCTTTCAAATTAGTCGGTTCTGAAGGCATTAGAACTTTACCTGTGGCCATCAGCCCAGTTGCGGTCAAGACCTTCCGTCACGTAGACATCGAGACAGTACGGAATTAGGGTCACGGCTCCATGGTAGGCAACTTTATCATATATTTACAGTGGTTCTGGTGTGCGAAATTACACAAGGCAATTTATAGTCGGTGTGGGAAATATGTGGCCATCTTGTCTGCCTACTTGTCAATGTCTGAAGTAGCCAGGGGCAAAGCTAATAAGATCGTGCCTTACGCCATACAAACAGCTTCAATCAGATACCGATGCAGACTATTAACCCTTTCCATACTGCCTGTGCACAAGATATCTCGTATAAAACACTAGTCATTCTGATCTAGATGTATTTGTAATTGGAGGTATCGGTAAAAGAGACATATCCTCTTAACAGTAGTTAAATATTTTTATTATTTTGTTCTGTATATTAAACAATAAGTCACCTCGTGTTAAGCGAACACAGCCAGAGTACAGAGAATTTAACTAAAACAAATAATACAGTAAGTCTACACAAATTAATATTACATATGTGAAAGGCGAAACGTGTTTTGGTGAACATTTTACTATTACATATACTTCCATTATTGTCACACATTAAAACAGTCAATTAAAGCATTGTTTGTAATTGTAATAGGCCCTCAATATGTATTTAACAAACGGGAAAACATACGATGTTCCATATTTGTACCATTCCTCTACATGTTTATGTTATCTCATCATACAACGTATTTCATGGTATACAAACAGTTTTGGGAACACAAATTCATGTGCACAAACACTCTTTTTAAGTGTCAAGTGTGACTGTGCGCACGGCATATAAAATCAATATTGTTACTTGAAAGACCGCTGTTATTCGGTGAGGCAGTTACCAGTCAGTCCATTGTAAATACCCTAAGGTATTGCTGTTATTCAGAGAGGTGCAGTTACTTAACGAATGTCGTAAGCCAAAATCAATAGTTACTTGAAAGACCGCTGTTATTCGGTGAGGCAGTTACCAGTCAGTCCAATGTAAATACCCTAAGGTATTGCTGTTATTCAGAGAGGTGCAGTTACTTAACGAATGTCGTAAGCCAAAATCAATAGTTACTTGAAAGACCGCTGTTATTCGGTGAGGCGTTTACCAGTCAGTCCAATGTAAATACCCTAAGGTATTGCTGTTATTCAGAGAGGTGCAGTTACTTAACGAATGTCGTAAGCCAAAATCAATAGTTACTTGAAAGACCGCTGTTATTCGGTGAGATACAGCTGACCGTCCAATGTCGTATAAAATTAATAATATTGCCGCATGATGGCCTCATCGTTAATCGATAAGTGGACAGAATATTGCAGCATATTTCGCTAAGCCCAGGATGTGAATTACCGACAATGCCCAAGGCGACAGATTCTGACCACATACTATGTCGAAACGTGTCGCTTCAAGACATATAGAGCCTATCATATGAATATGCATAAGCTGAGTTCAAAAACAAAATCATAAATCTGGGCTGACACACTAAAAAAGGCGTTACTCAATTCGGTTTCTCAGCGTGGCGAGAGCCCCGAGAAGGGTTAAGTCCTTCTGTGTAGCCTCCAAGGTTAATAATGGACGTGACATCATTGATGCTGTAAAGGATAAGCTGCATTCTTAACCTTTTACATGCCAAGTTTTATTCAGAAAAAAAAAACCCGTCTTCTTCTGTTTGTATCCCATGTTTAACGATGACATAGCTTCCACTTGAGAAACTGCAAACACAGTCGTAATTCACACACACACACACACACAAAAAAAAAAAAAAATTATTGACATTGTAAAATAACATTATTCAGTGCAAAAAAGGCTTCTGTTACTGATGAACAAATCTCGTTCGTAGGATGACGAGAATTGAAACCTCTGTCAGTTAAAAGTCAAACCTTGTCGTCACGCGGTGCTATCAGTTTTCAAGAAAGATTCTTTCTACTGCCGGATAAGAAATATTAATGACATTTAAACTAATTTAAATTTCATGTCCTTTTCGCGGCTGGAGTTCAGAGCACAATTTCCGCTCGGCGGGGATAACATCTATCCTGAATATCACAACGTCAATGTTTACCGAAATTTAGAATCATTTTCACCGCTCATCCCCGAAATCTAACGTACACATTTTAAATATCTTCCTTATGTACGCCTGTAACACAGTAACTTTCTTTTATACTCCAGTAACGTCGCTTGTTCAACTGTACACGACGTTTCGGTACTCAAAGAACCAATATCTGATTGGCTAGAGTCGGACTCAGGACAGCGACCAATCGCAGTCCGTCCCAGACATCTATATACAGAGTGTCCGAAAATGATGTATACACAATACAATACAGAGAAAAATGTAAATCATTTTTGGGACACCGTACACCCGTATCTATAGGATAAATTTCGACGAAACTGCGGATACAATTAAAATAAAAAGTCGATCTCTATTAGGGCTACATTCAGTTAGTTATTTCGATTTTATTGCAACCCTGACTACAGATATTCTACGCAAGCAACTGCACATTCCATTGCTGGAAACGTTAATCAGTAAAGGAGAATTGCATTCTAAATAAATCAACAGTTCTCTGAGCAAACTTTCCTGAGAAATTCAGCTTTAGAGCCCATATATTCTGAGCTACCGATTTATTTTATTTAATGTTCTGTCTGACGACAGGTCCATATGAACAGGATCCTTTATCCTTTTCTCGGACTGGGACCTGTTCATATACGTTCTTGGCAGATGATCCAGAAGTGGTTTGCCATTGCCTTCTTCTGTGTGTGAATGGAGTAATTGTGGGGATGCCACGGAGGAAAACTCCGTGTTGCCTAGACCACGGACTTGCCCAACACAAGTTATAAATTCCAACCCGAGACCCCAGGATTACAAGGACCTTGTTACTACCGAGAATTAAATTGTTTGAAGACAGGTAAAGCTAGTGACATGACGACAGGTCCGTATGAACAGGATCCTTCCATCCTTTTCTCGGACTGGGACCTGTTCATATACGTTCTTGGCAGATGATCCAGAAGTGGTTTGCCATTGCCTTCTTCTGTGTGTGAATGGGATGCCACGGAGAAACCGGGAAAGCCCCCGGAGGAAAACTCCGTGTAGCCTAGACTACGGCCTTGCCCAACACAAGTTATAAATTCGAGCACCGCCGGGAATCGAACCCGAGACCCCAGGATTACAAGGCCAGCGTTCTAACCGCTAGACCACCGTTAAATCAAGTACTAATAAGGAAATAGATAAATAAATAAATAAATAAACCACACACACACAAAGGACAGACCAGCCTTTCCGGGTTATGTTACAAGCATGGGAGGAAATTTTGGTCGGCATACTTCGGATAATTATGAGTAAATGAGAGGATAATATTAAAATCTTATTTCTCAAACACAGAGCTTCATATGAACTGGGTTCATCTAACATAATACACTCATCTGGTTGGTAGCTGAGAAATTATCGGCTTCTTACGAGCAGACTGCTCCATGTAATTAGGCAACACGCAACGGATGCTTTCGATCCTAATAATCTGTGTGACGGGAAGTCTAACACACCCTGCAGGTATAGGAAGTAGGCCGTTTACAACGAACAGACTACTTACTCAGGTCTAAACGACAGTCGAGATACGTAATATGTAAAACAAAAGTTCTTCAAACCAACAAGAGTTCCGTAAAATTCAAGAATACGCGTTTACGGAGAACCAACACTTCTAACTCTTACATACGGTAGCGAAACCTGAATAATAGAGAGTCAATGGTAAATATCGAACGACTTTCCGAAACAGTTTTCATACGATGAAGTTTAAGACACATTAGGAACGTAACATAACGTTTAACGGAACTACTGGACATAAGCATTCATAAGCCTGAAGATTTCTGCAAGAGGCCTAACGTTCAATTAACAAAAACTTCGATTATGTCCCTTTTTACATGGCTATTACATTTTTCGTTTCAGATAGGCTATTTAACGACTAGGAATCAGTTGATGACATCATGTCATGTTTATAGATAGATTTAGCGATAAACTTAAATCTATGTATGATTTCAGGTTTTCACAGCGGCGAGTGTGAAGATTTCTGTCTTCTGGGTTGTTTGCGATTCATCGCCCTGATGACGGAGGCAATATGACCTCCGAAACGTTGGTAAACATCGACCAGACTCCACAGCGCAAGAACCCAGAAGACAGAAATCTTCATCGCCCTGATGACGGAGGCAATATGACCTCCGAAACGTTGGTAAACATCGACCAGACTCCACAGCGCAAGAACCCAGAAGACAGAAATCTTCATCGCCCTGATGACGGAGGCAATATGACCTCCGAAACGTTGGTAAACATCGACCAGACTCCACAGCGCAAGAACCCAGAAGACAGAAATCTTCATCGCCCTGATGACGGAGGCAATATGACCTCCGAAACGTTGGTAAACATCGACCAGACTCCACAGCGCAAGAACCCAGAAGACAGAAATCTTCATCGCCCTGATGACGGAGGCAATATGACCTCCGAAACGTTGGTAAACATCGACCAGACTCCACAGCGCAAGAACCCAGAAGACAGAAATCTTCATCGCCCTGATGACGGAGGCAATATGACCTCCGAAACGTTGGTAAACATCGACCAGACTCCACAGCGCAAGAACCCAGAAGACAGAAATCTTCAAACATAAAGCTGTAACTGGTTAATTAACGACTGAATCCTGCAACATATATTTGTATTCGAAGGACACGAAAGGATGTTTCTGTTTAGTGAACGGCGGAGGAATACTTCAAGATACGAATCCTGAACTTGCCTAGGAGGAAGTGTGTGCAGACCCTTAGCCCGTGTTGCAGAAACTCGGGGTGACAGTTACCTGTGTGTGTGTGTGTGTGTGTACAGACAGCTGTTCTACCGACACTGTGGCCAACCACTGGAGCTCTTGTGACTGAGGCTGAATGCGTCGCCTGGACACCGGATCAACATTCACAGAGGCACGTGAGTCGGACACGAGCACAAATACTGTAGAAGCATCTTAATAAAACCCACAAAGACCTCAAACAGAATAACTGTCGCCTCTGTGTAGATTAGAATCAGATATCGCCAGATGTCAGCCGTATCTGATAACCAGCTCGGTATAAGTTACGTAGGAGCATTCAATCCTTTGGAGCTAAAAGGATTCTTCTTAGGGGAAGTACAGTCGTCGGTCCCATGTCATAGATTCTCTACTAGATGGCCCTCGCAGACAAATCAGGATTGAGCAGAAATTGTGCTGAGGCAGTGGGCTTTTTAATCACTACTCAAAATGCACTTCAAGACTAATAGGACAAGTTGCCTTGAGCAATTGTCCTGGAATGGGCCAATGATCCAATCCTTCGAGTGGAAATGAATGAAAGAAAGAATGAATGAAGAATAAATTCGCTCCATTGAATTTTATCCTGGATTTTTATGTTTACTTCTGAAGATCGTAACCAAATATCTCTAAAATTCATTCGGGTATCCATGAGATTTTGCAACCGGTGTTTTCTTCTGGGTACGGTCTGGATTCGTAAATATTATGAAGACGAGCTTCGGCTTCAAAGGGTTAACCAGCTGATTTTCGTAATGGTGAGGTGTAGTGTTTTCTTCGCGGTACGGACTGAATTCGTAAATAATATTCAGACGATCTTCGGCTTCAAAGGGTTAACAAACAAACTCATAAACTATACAAACCAGAAACATTTATGATACAGTTTACTGACGACATTTTTACTTAGTCCAAAAACTCGACCTTTTAACTTTATAAACTGCGCAGTTTTTTATATATTTTTTTACTAGTCACGACGTCACACAGTTAATCTGGGGATTTTAACTTATCGTTAATGGGGCTATTAACACCTTCAACGCTGATAACTTTATGCATGCGAAGAAAACCTAAGAATATCTTAAACTGGAATCAGTGTTTGATAAAACGTCTGAATAGCTTTTAGTTAGACCGTAAACAGACTCTGATAACAGCTTCAGTGGAATCGAGTCAACTATCGATGGAAGTGGTATCGATCTATTACGCACCTTTGTATGGTAGATGGTTTATCAAATGATGTTTTATATTATCCATGTTTTACAATTTAAACAAGACACAAATATATTCACAGGACTAGTATATTTATAATAGTTCGGGAATATAAAATCAAGAGAGTATCTAACCGCTGGAGAATCCAACTAACATACAAACACCTATTAAGGATTTATTTTATATAAAAAAACTTATTCAATTAAAACTAATGAAAAAATTCTTGTTTTAATCATAACATGGGTTGGACTCCGATGTTTTCTGAATTCGTAGTAGCAAATCTTTCCTCATGATCAACCTAATATCCAACAGTTTCTTGTGAAAATCTTCCCAGTCCCCACAGACAAATTAAGCGAAATATACGACAGGCCATGACAGATCAGTATTCCATTTGATTTCAAAATGCACTATATAATCTTCATCTACGTCATTCGATAATAAATAATTGCTACGATAGTCACAGAATCATAAAAATAACCATCAAAATATACATTTAACCATTTTAAGGCGAAGCACGTCTGAATTTTTTTTTAAAGAATTTAGTCGGTACCGCAAAGATCAACTGGTTGATGCTGCTTTAGAAAATATTTTCCGTTTATAAAGGCAATAAAAATAAAATACAGAGTTAGTGATTGTTAAATCAGGTGGTACATACTGTGACCACTGGGCTTTAATGAGGTAATTCCAGTCATCCTAGATTAGACGCTCTGTACAAATCATTGCGAAATAAATAAGCAACTAATCGACGTCATCTCTCATTTTCGGTCCATCCATCACTTACCCCCCCCTCCCCCCTCTCTACAGCAACACAGCCTCTGGCTGGTCGACCACCTACCCCTCCCTTAAGCCAGCGTATTTTAATCAGATAAAAGTCCCTCCCCCCCTTCCCCTCTCACTAAAAAATACAAACCTTGTAATAGTTTCAATTACAGTGGAATGTGACGTAATCGACATCTCCATTTCAGGCCATTTTATCTTCTCTCTTTGATAGATGTTCTGCATTTGACTTGCAAACGCGAAGTTTTTTGAAAACACTTGAATGTTTCAGAAAGGACAGTCATGTCAGATTCTAACACGAAACGAAGGCTGCTATCAGTAAATGCGTGTACAGAGTGTACCAAAAAAAGATGCATACACATTATAATAAGAAATATTAACCTGGTGTATACACCACATCTTTTGACCATCGAGTTGCATACAATGCAAGGATATGTTTTAACCAGCTGAGCGAGTATCAGCTTCTCTTCTTCATGTAGTTCGTAATTTAAATGCATTTTCGGCGCTACAACAGAGCACTTGATTTCTGTCTCCTCCCTAATAGGAGTTAAGGTACAATTTGGCTGCACGCGACAGAGACGGGAGACGGACACATCGCAGCTTGTCGCCACACACTTTTGAGGTGACGACCGAAACATGCGGCAAAGTGTTTGTTTTCTTTGTTTTGTTGAGACATACGTGCACATATTCTGTGAAAATTGAGTACAAAAATGCTTCTAAAAAGGTTACTCGAAGAATAAGAAGAAGATGATGTGTTGCTGTGTTATTTGTTGCGAAAGAAACAAAGAAAACCTATGAGTTCAATATTGAAAACCAGACGTGAAGAAGGATCTTTCTGTCTGTTAATATAAAGAATCATTTATCATTAGAAGAAGATAATTTGAGGAGTTATTTCAGATTGAATCATAAGCAGTTTGGTTACGCACTGACGTGCTGCCTGAGCCCGTCGCGAGACACTACTGGTCCGAGAGCGGTCTCCTGTGCTTTGTCTCTGTCTCGCGCTCGTAATTGTACTTCATACGATTGTACAGAGAGCAGACAGGAAGCGACCAGTCTCGGTCTCGTAACTCTGTCGCCTGCCTCGGTCGCTTGTCTCTGTCGCGTGCAGACAAATTGTACCTTTAGAGACCCTTTGCCGAATGCATTGTTCGCGTAGTCTTTGGCGACCCTTACACAATCTCCCATCAAACGCGGTTTCTGGTCTCAGGCCTCTGGATTCTGCTTATCATGAGCTTGACAGGTCTGTTTGTTGGTCAGGACCTAACCTCGTCGCTGGATGTGACAGAACAGACGCGACCCAATTCCTATTTTTAGGTCTTGTCACTTTGCTCCTCAATTACTTCCTGAAGATGAGCGTACACAAATAAACATACATACGCCACTATTGTGCTGGCCTACATAAAGACGAACTTCATCAACTCTTCAAGTCAAATCTGTGTTTTATATTTACTAGACGATGGATAATATCCAAGGAAATTTTTATTAAATGAGACCTGAGGTTCTCATAGCGGAGACGATTTCGATGTTAATTTCTTCGCCCTAAAGACGGAGGCAGTATGTTCCTCAGAAACGTTGATATTGTGCCAGTCCAGGTTCGTAGTTCGATTCCAGAACGGGATGAACCTTGAGATGAAAGTTAAATTAAGCTATGGTATATTAGTCTGGTCTATATAAACGAAGGCGTGATTAGATAATATCTGATACGTCTTACTGATTCTAAATTAAAATATATTAAAATTGTCCGTCAATCACAATAAAGTAATATAAGATAATTAAATGGTTAAAATATTATCCTTTGTTCCGTATCGAGTACTCGATTTACATATGGAACATTCTCGACATGTTTCGGCTTTCATAGAGCCGTCATCAGGTGTATGTTATAAACTCTTAATTCAATTACTAATTTTAATTTTTCTTATCATTTCTTCGTTTTTCACATTGTATCAACAAATGTTGAGTACTCGATACGGAACAAAGGATAATATTTTAACCATTTAATTATCTTACATTACTTTATTGTGATTGACGGACAATTTTAATATATTTTAATACTATTTTAAATAAAATCACAATATGACGCACCTACAATATCTGATTCTAAATTGATTTATTTTATTAATTTTGGCTTTGTTTAATGTATTAAATTGGAAGAGAGCGGCGATAATCAGTAGCCTGAACGTCTTTCTTCCAGAATTTCAGTCTGACATTCACAAAGGTTTCACACTCGTAAAAGATCTTTACGAGACTAAAACTTAATTAATACCAGACGTGAAATGACGGTTGCTATAGAACATTAGCGGTGGGGGGGACTTGAACCAATGACATTCGAATATGGCTTTTTGGAGCGTTTATGGGGACTTCTAGCCGCGCTTGTGATGCCGGTCTCTCAAATTTCGATCTTCGAATCAAAGCAGACGTGTTCTGCTTGTTCACTAATTTTCAGCGCATAAATTCTTTGTTTGGTGTAAAATGAACTTTTTATCGCGCCAGTGTAACTTAATAGCGGAATTCAAAGGTTTATTCAAGCTGTTTCAAACACAACTCATCAGTGACGTAAAAAATTAATTAATTTAATTAGTGTTAAACTCTAATTAAATTAAATTAAAATGACGAGCGAGTACATAAACAGCCGAATCATATCGCTGACCTAATATCAATGTGAAAGTTTCCGCATCTGTGAGTTAGAAAAAGTTAATAAAGTGAATTTATCCAAACTTAGCACCTGAGTTGTCTCTATTTGCATCGATTAAGAGATTTCGCTACCTTCAAGCAAGCTCAACTTCACCGACCGCCTTGAGTGTCGACAGAACTTTGCTTACCGACTAGCCACTATACCAAATTACTCTTGAGATACCATTATATTCCTGTCCATACGCTGAATCATACAACGCTGTAACCACAAACGTCACGCACACCACTGGAGTCGATCCCGTGGCTACATCAAACGAATGACAGGTCGTGTGCGGATCGGCGGTTACAATATATACCCAACATCGGTGTCGAGTAAACGCCACTCATGTTTCGTATTTGGAGATATCGGACCAGAGAACATGTAACCTCAAGTTTCTCGTAATATTCCTCCCAAGAAAATGTCAGAATGATATTTTAAATTAGGCCACGACCGCTTCCTTCCAAATCCTTTCCAAGCCATTCAGTAATAATCCTACCACAGACAGCGGTGTCATAGCACATTCTAATCAAGCCATTCAGTAATAATCCTACCACAGCGGTGTCATAGCACATTCTAATACCATCTCTTTCTCGGTCTTCCAAGTGGCATCTTCCAACAGATTTCCGTAAAGAAAACCTTGAATGTTACATTGCTAATGACCTCGGGCGAATTAACAGCTTTATCAGATAATTTATATACGATGTTCAGTTTTACCTTAACACGTGTGCGAAATGACATCAAAATGTTTAGAATTTACTTTTAAGACAGTTGTGGCTGTGTATTAATCTGCTAGACCGTGAAGCTTTAGAAGAGAACAGATTTATCTCTGTAAGAAAGATAAGCCTCTCTCAAAATGTGGAAGAGTTCGAGCATTTCATTATGACGGGAACAAATTAACACGAGGTCATCGTTTGTCTGATTCAGTTTATGATTCCGACAAAAACACTTCCTCTCCATCGAAGATCCCAGTCAGATAAATCCAGTCCACATCTTAGTCATGTAAACATCAATTGTAAAATATTCTCACATCTACGTCGAGGTCTTCAAAGTTGTCTCTTTCCTTCCGGTGTTCCAACTAAACCAAAGGTGTCCGTGTTATCCTTAATTTCAAAGCGAGTTACATAAAACACGAAAAAAACAGTACTTTTAGGCGTAAACAATAAGACAACTCTACAAGTGCGTAATTATATTGTCAAATTGTTTTTAACATTTTATATTTAACTCTGCGTGTAGTAGATAACACAAAACCACTATTATGCGTTCAGTTACCATACCGCAGAGACCACAGAAACACCGAAATACAGTTCCTCTGTCTGAAATCTACAGCTTGTCTGTACACAGCACGAGAGTGCAAGTGTTCGCAGTGAAGATTTCGTTTCGCCGTCAGATGTTCAGGTTTTACCTTCTCACAAAGAAAAGAAAAGGTGATGTTAGACACGAACGAAACGCTACAGATGTTCTGCGTTGAACAGTACACGATTTATAAGCCTATAGCATATCAAGGAGAAAATGGTGTCTTGTGGATCAGTCGCCTACAATAAACAGAATAAGAATTTGTGAAAATTCTCGCACAAGTGCAAGACGACGCCTTTTCGCACAGACTATTCGGTATCGAGAAGTTCACGTTTTATTCGGAATCGGAACAATGGAACGGAAACCAACAGAACGAGAAGGCTGTGGTCACACTGGAAATGGAAATGATGGGTTCCGACTCGACTGGAATCCCTCCGATTAGTCTGACGAAAATAACTCTTCTTATCTTGATGAGTGTGGTAACACTGCTGCCGTCTAGCTACCTACGAACCAATCCGTGAGAGAGAAAAACACAGGCGTTGGCAATGCCACGCGACTCAAAGCCGAATGATTAACTAGTACAAAAATGTACTTGCTTAGTACAGCAGTACCAGAATAACGCACCTGATACGCGCGGTAGATAAAACTACTTCATACGACTGCGTTCGAAAATAATTTTTGACAATAAATGCGGATCACTGTTGAAAAAAACAAACAAACGAGCATAGAACACAAAGAAACTGTCAAACCACCGACTCGTTGAGGTGACATATTCAGTGTTGCCACTGGGCACGAAGAACTGAAATATCCCTGTCACAGTAACAAAACAGGCTATTTACCTTTAAACTTCGGACTGCGGAACTTTTCGGACACTCTGTAGTTTGTGTTCATGGGCATGTACCAAGTCGCCTTGGGTGACAGTCGCGTATCACAAGGCTAGTCCAAAGGTCACAGGTTTGATCCCAGCCGTTATCCTCTAATATGATAGAATCTTGCTATATTACAGTAACGTGTTACCTGCAGATGGGAATAGAAACAACTCCCGAAACGTCGTGTATGTCTTGGACAATGTACAGTAGTTTTCTTATGATGAATAAATCGTCACAAATCTTTAGAGAATCACAATTTGCGTCATGTTCTACTGGCCGTGGCCAATGGTATAAATTCAATCTGTTACGGCCCGTCGCAATGTGTCGCTTGAGGCAAGTTTCCGTCGTATCAGTTTCCAATGTGACCACAACATAAGCAGCGGCGCTTTAGAAATTTGTTCCGACGTAACTGGAATCCGCGCATGTGCAGAAGACACAGAAAATAAAATAAACAGGTTCTCTTTAAAGGCAAGGTATGGGGGGGAGGGTGAGACGATAAACATGTAGCACGCGTAAAGGAGAGGGGAAATCCAATCAATATTATGGTATTAAAAGCTGACGAGAGAGACGACAACTTGTGATAATATCAAACTAATATGCACATGGAGATCGTTAAAATAACAAAATCCGCCTTTTCCGTATCATGCTCTTAACAGAACAATTCAATTTCAATTCATGACGAGCGCAGCGCTGTTTCGCGATTCAATGACGACACCATCTACCGTACAAACTGTGAACCACATGATTCCAAAAGACACACGCCTCCTACAGGCCCACATGTTCCAGACTGAAGTTACACACAAAAGTTTCTTCAGGCTCAGAACCACCAGAGTAATGTAACTGGTTGTAGCCTTGACGCCGTGTACTCTCGCACGTGGCTACCGACGTTTCGGTAAAATAAAACGTATCTAATATCAGTACTGTACGATTACCTCATTCCTTTGGGTCCATATATATACGACACGGCTCTACAACCCAGAAGACAGCCATGATCTCAATATTCACCACAGCCAGCCACTGGACCCTATCCTAAGCCAGCTACATCCAATGCAAATCCTCTCTATTTTTAAAGATCCATTGTAATATTGTGCTCCATCTATGAACACCGAGGGTACTTGCTAACCTTAGCCGACCAGTCTCTCTGGCCTTCTTAGGTTCAATCAGTAGAATCCTATACCGTCAGACGGACGGGAGACCATAGATGAAACAGTTACGCTATATCTAGTTTCATAGCGAAGAAATGTGTGAACGTAGATCGCTTTATGCATTGTTTCAAACAACAAGATTATTACCATTAGTACCGACAACATATATTAGACGAGCCATGTTGGGACAAAAGTAGAAATGTGCGTTGTTATGACAATTAATTAAAACGCCTTCACATGTTCATTAACTCTTTGAAGCCGAAGATCGTCTGAATATTATTTATGAATTCAGTCCGTACCGCGAAGAAAACACTACACCTCACCATTACGAAAATCAGCTGGTTAACCCTTTGAAGCCGAAGCTCGTCTTCATAATATTTACGAATCCAGACCGTACCGCGAAGAAAACACTTCACTTAACCATTAGAAGTCGAATCAGGCGGTACCACATAAGATTTAACAAAAGAACATCCCGGTCAAAGCCTTAATTCATCCATTCATTTATTTATTGAGTTCGGTTATCTACAAGACTGCTTCCATCTACCGGGTTTTTTGCGAACCACAGGCTAATATACGCCCAATGCATCCAATGGCTCTGCACAGTTACAGAAACGTTTTTCCCACAACTAGAAACCTCCTCTTTCCTCGCTCGTTTGTCTTGTTCTTTCATTTTACATTCAGCTTTACACAGGTATTCTTTTGACACTACGCACTTCGGTACTAGAGTCAACATCAGTCGGGCCTATTCGTACATAATCTTCATTTGCATAAAGGAAAAACCTGTTTTGCATCATTATAGAACTGTTTGTTTCGTGTTTGTATTATTATTCTCTTTCAAGACAAACAATAAAACAAAAAACAGTTCGGTAACAGTCCAAGGGCAGTCCAAGGAGTTTAGCTTTGGTGACGATTGTTAAGCTATACGACTTTCTGGTGTTAGAAATGTCGTAAACGTATCGATTGTTATGTTAATAAACGATTCGCGAGTCTTCGAATATCAGGTCTTTATAATTCATTCATTTAGACCTAAGTAATGATGACTAAAGCTGCTTTAAAGATAATCTCGTACATCTCTGATACTTCTAATTAATTTTTGAGGTTACTTATGAATGTTGCTTTAAATACTGTACGCAAGAATCAAGAATGTACCAGTGACAAAGGAAACCAGGCAGGCAAAGTAATCTTGTGCGCATGCGTAAACCCTAGGCAGCATTCGTCACTGGGACTTACTTTACTCACGCGTAGTGTAGACGAGTTACATGACCTCGATTAAGAAAGGAAGATGATTCTGACATCAGTTTTAGCCAAGGACATAGAAGAAGGTTGTGATATATTTCTGGATACTATCTCGATATTGGCTTGAGTCAATATGGTTTAGCCGGTGTCCTGGACGAGAATCGAATCTAGTACTTCTGGAGCAGAGAATTTACAGCGAGACTAATCACCTCCGTGGAATAATCGTATGTTTCAGCATGGTTAATACCGAAAAGTGTAGTGTCCTTCGTGAAAGTCCTTCTTTCCGTTTAGGGCTTAGGCTATTGAAAGCAGACAAACACATGAGAACATCAGATCCTCCAAAAGTTATACAAATTTTGTACGATGAGACTTTGGACCTATTCTGACACGGGCTAAAAAATATATATATATTAACTAATTAACTCAATACTGCAAAATCTTTCTTCGCTAGCCAAGAAATTTCCCTCCTTGTATGCAACCGGAAGATTCATTGCAATGGGATTTAATGTTCATCACAGCGACATCTTCATTCATTATCGTTTTCGTAAGATTCTGACGCCGGACCCAAAATTGAGCCAGAATAATCCAGTTCAATTCCCTGACACCATTTTAATACTATCTTCCCATTCATTCTTAGGTCTCCAAAGTGATTTCTTCAGTTCAGGTTTCCCGACAAAAATTTTGTATGCATTTCCAAATTTCCCCTATATCATTTTGTTCAGCTCTCCCCTGGTGGGATATGGGAGGATACGATATAATGATGGAGTTCCCCCCCCCCTTTAAATTTTACCGGAAAATGTCTGCCGCTTGGTGCGAAGAACGAATGAAAATAAAATTCAGTGTTGTACGTCTCCCGCTACGTGTTTCAGCACTCTCTCATCACAATTATTCTGTTGCAGAGGAAGGAGGCCATTGGATTTAAAAGTGAACAACATGCTGTGTAAAGCCAGATGATAAAAAAACAGCCATGTCTAAGATCTGATCTCCATAGCAAAGAAGCCGCCCACTGTGACGTAACTTTTGCCATCTGGTAGCATGTGTTTCCAAGAAACAGTGTTGTCAGATTGCACAGATACGTTACAAATCCTTAAAAAAAAAATCTACTAAAAATAAAACCGCGGATTAATTTTTGCAAAGGAAACTCTGGTTCCCTGAACTCCAGCGTCTGCGATGTGCTGACACCTAGCTCCAATTACCAGAACTAGACGAGTCCGTAAAAGTTTCTATTCACTCTTGGTAAAACGTCAGTCTCCAAAACACAACATCTCATGTTCATCCTCAACCTTTTTCCTTGTCATAATAATCTTCAGCTATATGTTTCATGTTTTTCCCTTACTCTCCTCAGATAAATACTGGAATAGTACTTTCACACACACACACGCCACGACCACGTGTTTCAAGATCCCACCACCACAGGCCTGCCAACCTAGTTTGATCATATTCTACGCAGATGAAACAGTGTGGTAAAATAACCGAGAATAAAGTCAGGGCGCATTTTCCAAGTGCCAACTTCAACCCCTATTTGATACACGAGAGGGAGAAATGAATGCAGGGATTTACTTCAAGTTCAGAAACTCTGTTAGTGAAATCTGTATTTTATTGAATTGTTTACCAATTACGAATTTGTGGCACAAAGTTCTGTGGTGTTACAGTAAAGAAACCACTACACATAATTTTTCAGTACGGAACGAAACACCTTTAACCTTTCAACGAGGGGAATTTCTGTATGAACGTATCTAATTTTTTAAACTTTTAACCATCTTTTCCGTAACACCACAAAATGAATCCTTTACATGACCTCAGAAGATAATACAAACGCGGACATACAATCCTGCCTTCAGCAGAATTCGAACCCAGACACCAGTTTTCGAGATATTCCAAAGATCGTACGCCCCTACACCACACGTCCTAAGCGATATTTGATTATCCTGATGAAAACAACGCATAATTATGACTGCAGACGCCAAAATGTGTTCTGAGAAAATACTGTTGGCGATTGTACTGATTGCATAAGGAAATATTAAAAGTTTTTTTAATCTACCACATTTAAACACTGGTTATAACTCACAACAGTCTCCCCCCCCCCCCCCCACAACACCAAAAAAAAACATTCCTAGTTTCAATTTTTTCTCCCACTAGTTGCGCTGCTGTTCCCACGCATGCGAACTCGTATTACGACTCAGTCTCAGGCTGTCAGCCGTCTCGAGACCACGTGCAATTTGTGGAGCAGCGACAATTAGACAAACAGAAGCAGCTGTCACGAAACTTTATCACCCCATAAATTCAGCTTGGAACAAATCTTAAATTGTGTACTCCACTGGACCAAAACAACGGAGCTGTACCACTTGTCTTCTGCGAGTTGAAATTAATTAGCCCTTTGAAGCCGCGTGGTAACTATAATGTATCTCCCGCTTTAACAATCATCAAATCGACATTTTATATTTCTGATTTTTGTATCATTCTCACTGTTAACAGCAATTATACCATCAAACAGCATCAACCAGTTAAATCTTTGTAATAGTGACGAGTTTTCTTCGCGGTACGGACTGCAAATGCATTCGTAGAACTGATTTTAAGTCCAAACGGACTAATCCGGTGGTGGAAACGCTTTTTTATGCACACAAATGAACACGATGAAGAGACCTTCTTCTGGTCAGCGAAATCTATCCTGAAAACAGTCACACAAAATGTCTGCAAATGATAATCTACTTACATTGACTTTTTCGAGGTACAGCTCCAGTTCTCGATAAGGGTCGGACCCGGAAATGACGCCGGCCGCGCGCTCATCCGGACGCATCGAGTCCATTGCGACTCGTGACGTCATCGCATGATGGTTCTGTAACAGGAGGAAACCACACATCCTCATTAGTGGGCAGTGAGTGAGCGAGGGTACATGGACCGCGCAGCTGCGAACAATCTCACACTTTAATACGGAAAGTAAACGAATACAAACAACGCCCACGATGAAATGACAAATTAATTCCGTCCTGAAAACATTTTTTTTAAGATAGAATGATGACAATACTAATAATAACATAATTTTATGATAATTAAATGTTAATTTGTGTTCGAGGAATCTTGTAAAATATTAGTAGAGTGTCCTGTGGTTCAGACACGTCCGTTAACTGCACATCGCTTGACTTTGGGGGGTCTGTACAGACCGACGTTTCGTAACTTTACTTTGATGCCTCGCGCCTGCATGTTACAGAAATTTCTCCCCGTTCCGGCTTCCCTTAATCAGACATGAATTCTTTTGAAGACCGTGCATAATAGAGGTTCATGATCACATTTCATGTCCCCAAACAAATTAATGAATTTCCGTGAAATTTCAGCGTAGTACTAGTTTGTCCCGCTACGTGCCGTACAGGCGCTTGGGGTGAGACGAGGTATAGCTCCTCTATTTCTTGACTTCGGCACTAGATGGGGGGTGAGTGGTCAGCATCACGCCCCGGCCGGCTTTACCTCCGGGAAAGGACCCCCGGTACCCATTGTAGAGGAGGTTGGGTGGGTCCCAGAGCCGGTCTGGACGCAGAGGCTAGAGGAAAAATCCTTGCCCGGAACAGAATCACGGAAGTCCAGCCCGTAACATCTGATAGTAGCACATCCCGGTACAATGCAGTAACAAAAACACAGCTGCACATTTGAATAATAGATTCCCTTCTTAATACCTTATCTGCAAGGAAGTTTCCTGCAGATACGTCTGAAAACCAGTGGCGGCTGAAAACATTCCAGCCTTCTACAGGGGCGTGAAGGAACAAAGACTATCAAAAGTATTACAGTATTCGTTCAACCGTATTCTGAATTTACCGCTCCATGGCTGTGTCGGCTTCCGACATCTATACGTCAATGCTTTAACTACTACATGCTCGGTCCCGGTAGCTCTACATACAGCTACCTGTTTCTATCAAGCAAAAGTAGCATATCATTCGTAACACAAGCTAGCCATACAACACACGTCTTCAGTCTGAGGAGATACTGAACACGACGAGCCCCTGCCATTTTCCTGTTAAAATATCTGGAAACATTCAAAGAGTTTTACGGTATCGAAGTTGGAAGGTTGCAAGCTCGGCAATAACTCCATAGAGCAAAGGGTCTTTATTGTGAAGCTAAAAATATGCCCAGCTTGTGGAAGATATTCAGTGCCTTTTATGAAACCCAAAGGCTCATTAACATGTTCCTATCCTGAGGCAGATAAATCCAATCCACATCCCCCAAATTCTGTTTCTCTAAAATCCATTATTCTCACGTACACCTGGGTCTTCCGATGGCTTCTTACTTTCAGGTTTAGAAATCAAAATGTTGTACGCACTTCCCCCCAACACCCTACATGCCCCGCCCACTTCAGCACACACAGTCCATCCAAATACGGGGACACGACCTTAAATACGACCAAGGACGTTCATCATTAACTATTATCCCGTCTTTCCACACGTTTGGCTCTCGGTAAAAAAAAGAACTCAACTAATTTAAAATTACGTTTTATATTTTCGATATAAAAATCATCCAATGACATTACCCGTATCCAACAGAACATCTTAAATACATGAAAAATTATATCCGATGATTACGTATCAAGAAACAGGGGAATATTATTATAAACACGCCACTATCCTAACCTCACATGCAAGGCGTGTGACGTAACCGGCATGACACTCACCGCTAGCAATCCGTCTGACTTCTGCGCACGACGACACAGAGAGACTTGTATATCACTGGACTGTGATACATACACAACTGCCACCAGAACCAAACGGCTTCAGGACCACTAACCAGCGGGAACCCCCCCCCCCCGCTCTATCCTGCGAAACTATAGAAAAAAGAACAAATATATGTAGCAATTCGTGTGACTACGTAGGCTAAAAGGTTGGAGAATCAAACGAACAGAGCGAGGTCTGATATACATTCCTTCGCTACGCTGTTAATATTTCCAGCAGGTGTCTTCTGAATTATGACGTCGTGTGGACTCCGGAAGGTTGATAGTAACCGGAGAACTTCAGCACCTATAAATATCAACGCGTTTTAATTGGATACATGACAATTATTTAGCTTATAAGTGAGCATTAGGTAATTGGCCAATTTATTATATGGAGCTGTATCTATTCTGAAAAGCTTGTAGTTTCTCATCTGTTGAAGAAATAAATTTTTGTTATGGGAGCTCGAGGGTTTGCTGTCGTGTTCATAACAGCCTGTCATTGGACGTGATTTCGTTGAAATCTATCAAGTGTCTTTGGGGGGGATGAAAACCCATGATATACCCACGAAATAAATTCATAAAATAATCAAATCTAGATTCAAAAACGAACCATCGACCTTACAACCACACTCTGAGTCGATAAACTTCCTAAACATGACAATTGTCGTAAGTTTTTGGAAAAGAACTACGTTTTTGGAATTTCGATTCCTGAATCCAAGGAAACGAGATTACTTTTCGGGGGCCAAATGAGTACAAAACTTTGTCCCACGCTAACTGATGCAGAAAACAATTATCATGTTTATAAAGAATTAAACCAGTCAACAACACTTAAACTTAGCATACATTTAACTCTTGTCAACTGGATAGCACTTCAAAGATGTGTGTGTTCACAGTACAGCTGTAAATTGTTGAGCCTAGGAGACAACTGATCTTCCAGACGAACATGTTTCATGATATGGCAAACACTTCCCAAATATGATGGTAATAAAAGCCGAGGGCTTGGTGTAGGAGATCATAACACGACACAAGCAAGAAGAACGCAATAAAACACTGTAGGGCCTATATTCTGGGTTATTTACGTTCAATAGCCACGGTGGTCTAGCGGTTGGAACGCTGGTCTTGTAATCCTGGGGGGTCTCGGGTTCGATTCCCGGCGGTGCCCGAATTTATAACTTGTGTTGGGCAAGGCCGTGGTCTAGGCAACACGGAGTTTTCCTCCGGGGGCTTCCCCGGTTTCTCCGTGGCATCCCATTCACACACAGAAGAAGGCAATGGCAAACCACTTCTGGATCATCTGCCAAGAACGTATATGAACAGGTCCCAGTCCGAGAAAAGGATGGAAGGATCCTGTTCATATGGACCTGTCGTAAGACAGAACGCTAAATAATAATAATACGATGAGGTGGTCTAGCGGTTAGAACGCTGGCCTTTTAATCCTGGGGTCTCGGGTTCGATTCCCGGCGGTGCCCGAATTTATAACCTGTGTTGGGCAAGGCCGTGGTCTAGGCAACACGGAGTTTTCCTCCGGGGGCTTCCCCGGTTTCAATTACTCCATTTACACACAGAAGAAGGCAATGGCAGAGCGATTGCAGGTACTCTGACAACGAGTTCGATGGCGCACATAAAGGGTATTGTCATTATGACAGTAATTTTATCGAAATCAGCGAGCTTTATACAAATATTGAAACAAATATTTCGTGTATTTGCAGTTAATAACAAGATAAAAAAAATAAAAATATTTTCGGATAAATAGACCTGCCCATTTAATCGAAGCAGTTTTATCTGAAGTCAACAGACAAGTTAGCTAGATGGGTCCAAAGTTTATTTGGGGCGTAATTGAAGTGAGGGGAATCTAAACATAGCAAAACTGCATTATAGAGCAACGCATAACAAATTTCAACAAAATCTGTCAGACTTCCCTTTAAAAACCAAAAAGTAAATTATTTTCATAAAATTCTGTGTAGGTCTACAAAACCGATTTTTATCAAACTCGATCCGCAGGTTGCTTCCGGATGGATATACAGAGTGCTGAATAGCTGTTTTTCGAATTCTTTTGTAAAGAAAATTAAAAGATGACAGCCTAAAGTTTGGAGGGAAACTTTCCATATTTCTGGATCACCGTGACCGCGACTCCGTTCTGTTCTATTATGAATAAGAAAATGTCTGTTGTTTCTACCATAAAATCCCACATACTGTTCTTGTCAAGTAAACGCGGTTCTTGAACTGCAGAGGCTTCCAGCTAGTCTCATCAGTTGATCCGGCCACCCACAACCACCTACACCTCAAAATTATACTTCTCATTCTCTCTGTAGGCAAATGAATCTCCCACCACGCAACTTCAATCCTACTGTGGCAATTCACCACAAACTGAACACTTCTGAACAGACTCTGGACTCGACGCTTCGCTCCTTGCTACTTCGCTGGTCGAGCTTCATTACAGTGTTAACACAAGTCTGCCCACTGGACACTAACCAGTTCCAGTACAGTCGAATTCACTTCATTACAACTTAGTTATCTAGGTCAGTGGTATTCAACCCTTTTTGTTCGCGTACCCCCAGATAAAATTTCTCTTCAACTTTGTACCCCCAAAAGTTGTTGGTGTATAATTCAAGTTATACATAGTATATAATCTACATCTAAAATAAATTAAATAAATTACATTACTGATTATTCAGTGTTTATCATAAAATAATATATATTTTCTTAAAATTTCACGTACCCCCTAAGATGTCTTCGCGTACCCCCAGATATAATTTATCTTCAACTTTGTACCCCCAAAGTCGTTGGTGTATAATTCAAGTTATACATAGTAAATAATCTACATCTAAAATAAATTAAATAAATTACATTCCTGATTATTCATTGTTGATCATAATTTTTTTTTTAAAATTCACGTACCCCCTAAGATGTCTTCGCGTACCCCCGGGGGTACTCATACCCCAGGTTGAATACCACTGCTCTAGACCATTTTAATAATATTATATTCCCATTTTAGTTTAGTTCTCCCAAATGGTTTTCATTTAGGTTTTCGTACCAACATTTATTTTTAATTTTCTCCATGCGTGCTTCATGTTCAGTCCATCGCATCCTCTATGACTTAATCACCATAAAAGCAATTACGGTTAGAAAATAAAATTATGAAGCTTTTCATGTTGTCTATATTATTTCTCAAATATTTTCAACTTATATTATTCTCTCAGGGTTACAGACCAAGTTTCATACCCATACGACAGGTAATATTGAAGTCAGGTCGTACGGAAATGCAATATTACATTATTACATTTATTAAATACCTCAAATAAAGACAGTTCGAAATACCACATTAATTGTTATATTTGTTTAAGAAAATTGGTAAGAAATATTTCAACGTGTTTCAGGTGAGGTTAATCTGACTCTGACGTAAATATCATACCATCCAGACGCATGGCGGGGTGGAGGTATAAATTCACGCATTCTCAACCACGGCATCAGCTTCATGCCACGGCCGCTTTGCACCAAGGCACACATAGAATGACAATATTAAAGTTGATCTTGGAAAAAAAAAAGTGTGATGATATGAACTGGGTTTTTTTTTCGAGCTCAGGAAGGAGACGAGTGGAAGGGTCTTGTGGCTTTTACAAAACCCAAAGTCACGAAATTTCTGGACCGGCTCAGCGACTATCGACGTCTCCGTGGAACTGGTTGTTCCAACAGACCAACAGCCACAAGCAATGACCGTCTGCGTGAGGCGTGAAATGTGACGCACATTCCTTAATTATCTTTACTGTTAATGATAAGCAAGCTATTAAGGCGGCTGTCATGGCGGGTGGGACACAGTTGAATAAGCCACTCAAATCTGGTTCCCTGGCAACTTGTCTTTTCTCTGCTTATAATTCGAAATCTGCCAACACTTCCACGTTCGGGCTTTGGATTACTGCCGAACTACATGGAACACCATCTTCCAAGTTGATCCTATTAAAAAAAATCTATATTCTGACAGCTATTAAATGCAACGAAGTCATTTAGGACGATTATCCGCTTTGAAGCCTAATAAGTATCTGACGTTTGAATAAAATTTTTCTTGGATATTATCCATCGTATAGTAAAATAAAATATAAAACGACGTTTCGGAGATGGGGCTCAGTCAGTATAGTGACTAGCTACGGGCTGGACGACCGGGGTTCGATCCCCGACGGGGGCAGAGGATTATGGGTACCGGGGTCCTTTCCCGGGGGTAAAGCCGGCCGGGGCGTGATGCTGACCACTCACCCCCCATCTAGTGCCGAGGTCAAGGAAGAGAGGAGCTGTACCTCCTCTCACCCCAAGCGCCTACATGGCGTATAGTGGGACAAACTTTACTTTTACTAGACGATGGATAATATCCAAGAAAAATATTTATTCAAGTATCTGACGTTTCGGAGACAGTCTTTGCCTTAATCATCACAGCCTGATGAGAGTGGTAAAAAACTGATCTATGCTCTGTATTTGCTAACCAAAAGGAGCCTGATTTTGAACCTAGCCCATCATAAAACGATTTAATAGCATCGTATGATAATGTAGATTCCTTCCACAGTCAATTTAAGAAACATCCTTTTATGTCAACGACGATAATGCAGATCGCTGGACATCACTGCTACATCCAACTGTGTCAGTTCTGAGACAGATGACTGATTGACTGCTCTCCTCTCACTTGCTTGTTTGTTACTAAAGACTTCGTCAGTACCCAGATCAAGACTTTCAACGCTTTCATAAAAATCAGTTCACAGAACGTCGTAGAGCTATTTCGTATTCCGAAATCCGCATATAAATCAAACCCAAACACATTCTATTCTTAGATACTTCGTTAATAAATTATATTTTATGGAACCAGAATATCCATTAGCATGTTAACAAGAGCCCGGCAATCGACTCTAACATAATTAAAATGAGTCCGGTTCACATTCTTACAACCCATTTACAATACATTTTAATATTATCCTCTCATGTACGCGTTGGTTTCCAAAGTGGCACCTAACCTTCGGATATGTCGATAGAACTTAGTAGTCTCTTCATTAATCGTCTCCCGCGGGAATTCTGCATGTCCCGCCAATCTCATTCTCTGTTATTTGATCTCCTGAATATTTTGTGCGGAGTGCAGATTAATAAGCTCTTCATCATGCAATATTTTCCCCAAATTTATATTCCTTCATCCTCAAGGCTCGAATTCTCACCACTTAATCAAACTATGGGTTTATAGCTTTTCTATTTGATTGAAACTTATTTCTCTCTCAATTGAATGTATCAAAAACCTTCCAAACTGAATTTCCCATTCGTATTATTCGAGAATAAAACTACATCTCACGACAAGTTTTCAAAGCAGAGCAAATCGACTTAAAACACTTCTTACGCGTTTTTAATGAAATTCGTAACATTAAAAGACAACGAGATGATGATTTAATCCGTCTCTTAAATTTTTTATCTTCGAAATTATTGAATATATTTCGAATAAATTTCGTATTCAAGGGTCTAAATGTTGGACGATTTTAATTTTGATCCATAACAGACCAACATTGATGTTATTCTATGCGAAATACAAAACAGATTACATAAAATTCATAAAAATGGATTCTCCTACAAATCAGGTACTTAACAGACAGATGTATACCTAATGACCTAATCAATACATGCGACTTTTATCTAAAACACGTTTATAAACGCGGTGATATTTAGCAAAAAGACCACGAAAATTAACCTTGTCTTCGAGTGTGGCGGGCGTCTTTGTAGAGAGATTCACTTTACAACATTGTATTTAATTTATAATAAAAATATAATGACGTAAGCAAAATATTAAAAGCATTTATGAAACGTGTATTCTACTGAAGTACCATCATAAGAATTGTTTACAAATTACAACAGGAAGAGACGGCCATGTTTAACAGCGAACTCAATCCGTCACAAAATGTCAAAAGTTCTCCTTAAGTTGACACGAAAACACAGGTTAATTTCACGATAATTATGGTGCTTGACAGGCTGACAAAGAAAGATTTCCAGGGATGCTTCCAGGCTTGGCAGCGGCGCTGGGATCGTTGTGTTCACTCCCAGGGGAACTACTTCGAGGGTGATGGATGAATTTAATACCTGAGATAAGTGTACGGGTTTTTATACGCGCAGTCTTGAAACTTTCCGATCGCACCTCGTATGTCCTAGGCGTAATTCATATTCATTACCACACGAAAAGATGTTTTATATTTTTTTAATTATTTTCAACATCACTTCTTAGCGTCAGATTAACATGACTGCGAATATGGAAGGAAACGCTCATGTAATGTGAAAGATAACATCCTGGCATTTGCCTAAAGGGAATGAGGTAGATCCAAGAAAATCCTGTTAGATTTACATGATTCCGGGCCGAGGTTCAAACCCGGGACCTGTTGAATCCGAATCCGAAGCGCTAACCACTGTTTAGCATGTTTGGTAAACGAAGACATAACATGGTAAAAGCTGTAACTTAAGTGATACTCCGCGAGAAGACGACTTTACGTTACGTTATTGTAAGTGCAGTTGTGGACCGACCGCGCTCGGTCAGTTCGGCTCGTGGCTGCGCCGTCTCATTCATAAAACAAAACGCAAGCTGTCTCGCGTCCTACAACAGTTAAGTCACCAAACTGCGTGATTCAAGGTCACAGCAAAATCGTACGATGTCGAACACGAACAGCGGAGTTCAGGCGAGTAAAAACAGAACAGAACAGATCAGATCTCGCAGCATAGCAAAGTTAACAACGCTGTATAAACAAACAAACAAAAATTATTTGGCGTGTCATCTCGTAGAAGACTGTAATACTGATTTTAAACAAAATTTTTACTAGAGGTTTTTGTACATTATTGTTGCCCATACTACGCTATTTAGGAATATAAAAGGGCATAAGAAACATCTGAACATTTTAAATCTAGAGGCGATAACGTGGTATTTTCGTATTCTGCATATGTATTCATATTTATGTAGGATTTGCGGTGAGTATGAAGATTTCTGTCTTCTGGGTTGTTGCGCTGTGTAGTCTGGTCGATGTTAACCAACGTTTC
>NW_019059970.1:204556-215380 GCF_000696155.1 Zootermopsis nevadensis | reverse complement strand
TTTCTTAAAAGACAGGAAATACAGACGAGCTCATTGACTGTTTGTGTTTCAAGAAAGATTCTACTCCACGAGTTCGTTATGGGTACGTTGTCTGATTGTCCAAACAGATCATTCCAGGATACGAGGCCACTAAACCTATATTCACTGTGCTCCTTGGGCACCCTATAGTGTCGCACGTTTATCTGTGTATTTCTATTGACTTAGTGATAATTGCTGAAATAAAGCAAACCCGGATGAAGTTGTTCAGAAAGCAATACGATGTGGCATGCGAATACTACTTTCTGTACCCCAAACGATAGATGGTTGAAACAAACGCAATTCTCTTCTATTTATCATACACAAAATACTCAATGATGTAAGATTCGGGCCGAGTATTTCACCCACAAACTCATGCACACTGTGACTACATCTGTGTTGCCGCCTCGCACACTTTCCTATCGCTTTCCAGTAACCTTGGCCGGTCAGGCCAACGAAAAATAAATAACAAAAGTGAATGGTACTCACCGAAGGCACTGTATTGTTGCAAAATTCCCGTGTCAATTGCTTGTTTAACGCATCACTTAACTGTCAAATGTCATTCACTATCAAAAAGGTTATATTGCATTGTTGTTCTAGTTTTCAATACATGCATGAACTTTAGTCCTTGGGACAGTAACAAACGTAATAATAGAACATATGAACCTTTGTCCTTGGTACACAAAAATTACAATGTAAACAGTCATAAACTATTATCCCCGACAAATTCTGTTCTGCAATTAATCATAAGCATATCCATGGCGATCTGTCAAATGTTGAATTACACAAATCGCATGGCAGCTGAATTTGAGCAATGAAACATAAACACACAGTGGATACATGAAACTGAACACATGATGTAGCTTTGCTTTGATAGTCGCACAATGCACTCATACATTTTTCAGCTGAAATACCACATCAACCTTTCACACAGCAGCCGCGGAACAAACTAACAACACCAACGTTTCTTCCCGCCACCGCCCACAGACATGTCGTCGTCTGCTGAGCAGCACTACCGACATCTCTAATTTACATTGCTAACTACAAAGCGCTCTTCTGACATCTGTGATGTAAATTATCAACTACAATCTGACTGTCTTCCAGTAATGGTGAATAATCGGTCACATGTCAAAAAATCCAATTATATAAATGTATGTGCATTCAATGCTAAAATTGTTTAGGAAACTTCTGCTTGAAAGTGAGAAAGTAGAGACGTAAGTCTCAACAGACAAAACACTGAAGAAGTTCTTTAATAACTAATATTAACGGCCCTGCAAATGACGCATTTAGAAAACATCGAAACTGGAACCAACACGTTTTTTTATTTCAGTCACTGTGGACATTGTGTATAGTATCAGACCGGCTTTCTGGCTTGAGTCGAGTCTTTGGAACCTTTCGGTATCTTCAGTGTGTAGTGTTTTAGTGGAAGGGTTTCCAACAATCGACTCGAATGATACACTGAAATATACGTGTTTCTATTATTTTTTTCTGATGTACGAAACCAACATATCACTTAATTTGCAAGTCATTGGTTGGCGTACAAATTTAATTTGAATCGTACAGAACAGGAATTACTTTCTACAAGTCGTCACACAGGTGAGCCTACACAACGCGTCCTAGTTTCCGCAAATGGTCACAGATACATGAACAAATAGCATATCTTGTGAGTCATTCAAAGACGATGCATATAAATATTAAACTGGTCAACACATGATATTGCATTGCTAACTAAATGCTCTGATCGGACCTGAATATCCTCTGGTAAAAAGATAAATTAACTGTTTGTATGGATTTTAATGTAGACTCGGGTTATGTTAAATCTAAAGTTTTTGAAGACAAAGGAAGGTGGTATAATTTCTGTGAACTAAATGAAGTCAATCAGCTACAGATTAACCTTAGCACACAATGAATAAAAGACGTCAAAAGAAATTAAAGATCACCGCTTACCTTACTTTTACGCTGATGGTGGCATAACTCGACAGAAGTGAACAAAGAAATCTGGAAGTGGCGCGAAGGAATGTTGCCCATCCCGTGTTACATTATACATTTTCCTGATGGACCAGGTGGCATCTAATCTCAAGGGCGGGACGTGAGGAGATTTGAGAAACATTATAGCGCTTACATATTATGATTGGCTTCTAGATTCATTTAACCCCCATGGAGGATTTACCCTTTTGAGTAGAGCAATGAAATAACATTCCCATCTCTTTCATAGCCTGACACGAATAGAAAACGACCGAAGACATCACAGTCACTGCACACTAAATTCTTCTGTTTTTTTATTTCGAGAAAGAACGCCGCCAAGCGTAGAATTGGAGAAATTGTATAGAAATGTCAGAGCGGAGCAATCCATCTTCTAAATTCTGCTTTTGTCCTCGATGCCTTGTCATGGAATAAGTGCTACTTCCAGAAAGGTTTCTGTGATATTCATACTTCATGTCAGAGTCATTATTCGGTTTGTTCTCAGAGAAGCAGAGTATTTACGAGTGTAAAGAAGTTTACTACAAACTGGAGTACACTTCTTTCGGACCTTACTTTTTTTACCTCCGAAATCCACTGCCACTTAGAAAGGGGACAAGTCATATGCTGCAATGTAAAAGTTTACCCACAACATATCACTTAATTTGCAAGTCATTGGTTGGCGTACAAATTTAATTTGAATCGTACAGAACAGGAATTACTTTCTACAAGTCGTCACACAGGTGAGCCTACACAACGCGTCCTAGTTTCCGCAAATGGTCACAGATACATGAACAAATAGCATATCTTGTGAGTCATTCAAAGACGATGCATATAAATATTAAACTGGTCAACACATGATATTGCATTGCTAACTAAATGCTCTGATCGGACCTGAATATCCTCTGGTAAAAAGATAAATTAACTGTTTGTATGGATTTTAATGTAGACTCGGGTTATGTTAAATCTAAAGTTTTTGAAGACAAAGGAAGGTGGTATAATTTCTGTGAACTAAATGAAGTCAATCAGCTACAGATTAACCTTAGCACACAATGAATAAAAGACGTCAAAAGAAATTAAAGATCACCGCTTACCTTACTTTTACGCTGATGGTGGCATAACTCGACAGAAGTGAACAAAGAAATCTGGAAGTGGCGCGAAGGAATGTTGCCCATCCCGTGTTACATTATACATTTTCCTGATGGACCAGGTGGCATCTAATCTCAAGGGCGGGACGTGAGGAGATTTGAGAAACATTATAGCGCTTACATATTATGATTGGCTTCTAGATTCATTTAACCCCCATGGAGGATTTACCCTTTTGAGTAGAGCAATGAAATAACATTCCCATCTCTTTCATAGCCTGACACGAATAGAAAACGACCGAAGACATCACAGTCACTGCACACTAAATTCTTCTGTTTTTTTATTTCGAGAAAGAACGCCGCCAAGCGTAGAATTGGAGAAATTGTATAGAAATGTCAGAGCGGAGCAATCCATCTTCTAAATTCTGCTTTTGTCCTCGATGCCTTGTCATGGAATAAGTGCTACTTCCAGAAAGGTTTCTGTGATATTCATACTTCATGTCAGAGTCATTATTCGGTTTGTTCTCAGAGAAGCAGAGTATTTACGAGTGTAAAGAAGTTTACTACAAACTGGAGTACACTTCTTTCGGACCTTACTTTTTTTACCTCCGAAATCCACTGCCACTTAGAAAGGGGACAAGTCATATGCTGCAATGTAAAAGTTTACCCAGTAGGATTTGAGATTCTCACAGCGGTGAGTACGAAGATGGCTGTCTTCTGGATTGTAGCGCCGTGTAGTCTGGTAGAAGCTTACCGACGTTTCAGAGGTCTGAACCGTCGGTAAACTACCAGACTACACGGCGCTATGTATTTAAATGATCCAATTTCAGAACATTACTAGAATAATAAACCATAACATTTCTACAATTTCATCAATATCAAATAATTGTTAATGGGAACAACAGATCAAGATTATTCGATAATAAATTATCAATTAAATTTGAAAAATATTTGTTACAACTCAGTTCAGAATCTTTTGTCTTCCAAAGCTCCTATCTAGAAATTAGAAACGTAAAGATTAAAAACAAGAGACTGACTGCTTACAAGACCTAATAGTTGATAGGACGATAATATTAAAAAATGAGAATGCGTCATTAACTTGACTTATCAGCAGGCTGAAGGATGATTAGCTTCTCAAGGATTCAGTTAAAATCTTTTACAGCTGAGATAACATGAAATGACTCCATGTGCGTTCACTGCAGATAAAAGCCTGTTATTAACGGGGACACTCTTCATTAAATACACTAAGTAACTCCATGAAGCAGAATTATTCATAAGGAACTAACCTTCTCTTGGAACCTGAAGGTTAAGAACCATGTTCACAAGACTTCGCCACAGGTACCTACCCCAAGCCAGAATAATCCAATCCACTTCAGTATTATCCTTAATTTGATCACCCCAATAATATCTGGTGGAGTACAAACTATGGAGTTCCTCATTCTACAGTTTTCTCCAGCCTCCTGTCACTTCAGCTCTCCTATGTCCAAATATTCTCCAAAACATCAAGCTCTCAAATATCCTTAATACGTGTTCTTCCCTCGATGTCCTCTGCTTCATCTAACCATCTTCATGACGTATTCTAAAAGCACAGTTAATAAAAGAATCACTTTCTTTCAGACTATTCTAAAAATTCCCCACTTAATGGTACCTGCAACTTGTCGTGGTGGTGGGGCTCGAGTACCTCAGTGACCCCAAGAGCTACTGGTAGGGCCTCCATAGCCAGATTGGTCGAGGGCGAGAGGTCAGACTAAGACAGATACCCTGGTCCTCCAGGTTGGGGGTTGGTCGCAAGGCTAACAACCTTGCACCGTGAAAAGGAAGATGTTTCGAAACCTCGATCAACGCCTCGGACAGACGGACCTAACAGAGGACCGAATGGAAGAGGAGAATTGAGGAGGCCGTGGACCGAATACGGACCGGAGAGCCGTAGAAGAATAATTATACAAATTTGCATGGTCTCTGCTGTAGGTCTCAGTCAAATATATTTCAGTTAGCCAGTTTCATTGGTATACTAAATTCAATTATGATTTTCGGGTTTCTTAAAAGACAGGAAATACAGACGAGCTCATTGACTGTTTGTGTTTCAAGAAAGATTCTACTCCACGAGTTCGTTATGGGTACGTTGTCTGATTGTCCAAACAGATCATTCCAGGATACGAGGCCACTAAACCTATATTCACTGTGCTCCTTGGGCACCCTATAGTGTCGCACGTTTATCTGTGTATTTCTATTGACTTAGTGATAATTGCTGAAATAAAGCAAACCCGGATGAAGTTGTTCAGAAAGCAATACGATGTGGCATGCGAATACTACTTTCTGTACCCCAAACGATAGATGGTTGAAACAAACGCAATTCTCTTCTATTTATCATACACAAAATACTCAATGATGTAAGATTCGGGCCGAGTATTTCACCCACAAACTCATGCACACTGTGACTACATCTGTGTTGCCGCCTCGCACACTTTCCTATCGCTTTCCAGTAACCTTGGCCGGTCAGGCCAACGAAAAATAAATAACAAAAGTGAATGGTACTCACCGAAGGCACTGTATTGTTGCAAAATTCCCGTGTCAATTGCTTGTTTAACGCATCACTTAACTGTCAAATGTCATTCACTATCAAAAAGGTTATATTGCATTGTTGTTCTAGTTTTCAATACATGCATGAACTTTAGTCCTTGGGACAGTAACAAACGTAATAATAGAACATATGAACCTTTGTCCTTGGTACACAAAAATTACAATGTAAACAGTCATAAACTATTATCCCCGACAAATTCTGTTCTGCAATTAATCATAAGCATATCCATGGCGATCTGTCAAATGTTGAATTACACAAATCGCATGGCAGCTGAATTTGAGCAATGAAACATAAACACACAGTGGATACATGAAACTGAACACATGATGTAGCTTTGCTTTGATAGTCGCACAATGCACTCATACATTTTTCAGCTGAAATACCACATCAACCTTTCACACAGCAGCCGCGGAACAAACTAACAACACCAACGTTTCTTCCCGCCACCGCCCACAGACATGTCGTCGTCTGCTGAGCAGCACTACCGACATCTCTAATTTACATTGCTAACTACAAAGCGCTCTTCTGACATCTGTGATGTAAATTATCAACTACAATCTGACTGTCTTCCAGTAATGGTGAATAATCGGTCACATGTCAAAAAATCCAATTATATAAATGTATGTGCATTCAATGCTAAAATTGTTTAGGAAACTTCTGCTTGAAAGTGAGAAAGTAGAGACGTAAGTCTCAACAGACAAAACACTGAAGAAGTTCTTTAATAACTAATATTAACGGCCCTGCAAATGACGCATTTAGAAAACATCGAAACTGGAACCAACACGTTTTTTTATTTCAGTCACTGTGGACATTGTGTATAGTATCAGACCGGCTTTCTGGCTTGAGTCGAGTCTTTGGAACCTTTCGGTATCTTCAGTGTGTAGTGTTTTAGTGGAAGGGTTTCCAACAATCGACTCGAATGATACACTGAAATATACGTGTTTCTATTATTTTTTTCTGATGTACGAAACCAACATATCACTTAATTTGCAAGTCATTGGTTGGCGTACAAATTTAATTTGAATCGTACAGAACAGGAATTACTTTCTACAAGTCGTCACACAGGTGAGCCTACACAACGCGTCCTAGTTTCCGCAAATGGTCACAGATACATGAACAAATAGCATATCTTGTGAGTCATTCAAAGACGATGCATATAAATATTAAACTGGTCAACACATGATATTGCATTGCTAACTAAATGCTCTGATCGGACCTGAATATCCTCTGGTAAAAAGATAAATTAACTGTTTGTATGGATTTTAATGTAGACTCGGGTTATGTTAAATCTAAAGTTTTTGAAGACAAAGGAAGGTGGTATAATTTCTGTGAACTAAATGAAGTCAATCAGCTACAGATTAACCTTAGCACACAATGAATAAAAGACGTCAAAAGAAATTAAAGATCACCGCTTACCTTACTTTTACGCTGATGGTGGCATAACTCGACAGAAGTGAACAAAGAAATCTGGAAGTGGCGCGAAGGAATGTTGCCCATCCCGTGTTACATTATACATTTTCCTGATGGACCAGGTGGCATCTAATCTCAAGGGCGGGACGTGAGGAGATTTGAGAAACATTATAGCGCTTACATATTATGATTGGCTTCTAGATTCATTTAACCCCCATGGAGGATTTACCCTTTTGAGTAGAGCAATGAAATAACATTCCCATCTCTTTCATAGCCTGACACGAATAGAAAACGACCGAAGACATCACAGTCACTGCACACTAAATTCTTCTGTTTTTTTATTTCGAGAAAGAACGCCGCCAAGCGTAGAATTGGAGAAATTGTATAGAAATGTCAGAGCGGAGCAATCCATCTTCTAAATTCTGCTTTTGTCCTCGATGCCTTGTCATGGAATAAGTGCTACTTCCAGAAAGGTTTCTGTGATATTCATACTTCATGTCAGAGTCATTATTCGGTTTGTTCTCAGAGAAGCAGAGTATTTACGAGTGTAAAGAAGTTTACTACAAACTGGAGTACACTTCTTTCGGACCTTACTTTTTTTACCTCCGAAATCCACTGCCACTTAGAAAGGGGACAAGTCATATGCTGCAATGTAAAAGTTTACCCAGTAGGATTTGAGATTCTCACAGCGGTGAGTACGAAGATGGCTGTCTTCTGGATTGTAGCGCCGTGTAGTCTGGTAGAAGCTTACCGACGTTTCAGAGGTCTGAACCGTCGGTAAACTACCAAACTACACGGCGCTATGTATTTAAATGATCCAATTTCAGAACATTACTAGAATAATAAACCATAACATTTCTACAATTTCATCAATATCAAATAATTGTTAATGGGAACAACAGATCAAGATTATTCGATAATAAATTATCAATTAAATTTGAAAAATATTTGTTACAACTCAGTTCAGAATCTTTTGTCTTCCAAAGCTCCTATCTAGAAATTAGAAACGTAAAGATTAAAAACAAGAGACTGACTGCTTACAAGACCTAATAGTTGATAGGACGATAATATTAAAAAATGAGAATGCGTCATTAACTTGACTTATCAGCAGGCTGAAGGATGATTAGCTTCTCAAGGATTCAGTTAAAATCTTTTACAGCTGAGATAACATGAAATGACTCCATGTGCGTTCACTGCAGATAAAAGCCTGTTATTAACGGGGACACTCTTCATTAAATACACTAAGTAACTCCATGAAGCAGAATTATTCATAAGGAACTAACCTTCTCTTGGAACCTGAAGGTTAAGAACCATGTTCACAAGACTTCGCCACAGGTACCTACCCCAAGCCAGAATAATCCAATCCACTTCAGTATTATCCTTAATTTGATCACCCCAATAATATCTGGTGGAGTACAAACTATGGAGTTCCTCATTCTACAGTTTTCTCCAGCCTCCTGTCACTTCAGCTCTCCTATGTCCAAATATTCTCCAAAACATCAAGCTCTCAAATATCCTTAATATGTGTTCTTCCCTCGATGTCCTCTGCTTCATCTAACCATCTTCATGACGTATTCTAAAAGCACAGTTAATAAAAGAATCACTTTCTTTCAGACTATTCTAAAAATTCCCCACTTAATGGTACCTGCAACTTGTCGTGGTGGTGGGGCTCGAGTACCTCAGTGACCCCAAGAGCTACTGGTAGGGCCTCCATAGCCAGATTGGTCGAGGGCGAGAGGTCAGACTAAGACAGATACCCTGGTCCTCCAGGTTGGGGGTTGGTCGCAAGGCTAACAACCTTGCACCGTGAAAAGGAAGATGTTTCGAAACCTCGATCAACGCCTCGGACAGACGGACCTAACAGAGGACCGAATGGAAGAGGAGAATTGAGGAGGCCGTGGACCGAATACGGACCGGAGAGCCGTAGAAGAATAATTATACAAATTTGCATGGTCTCTGCTGTAGGTCTCAGTCAAATATATTTCAGTTAGCCAGTTTCATTGGTATACTAAATTCAATTATGATTTTGCACAATACTTCCTTGACTAAAACTTTCTTCAAGCCTATAAACAACTGATGTACTCTCATTTTACCTTTAGCACAATACGTGATCTTCTTCCTTAGTACTCTTCCAATAAACGATGGCACAAATGTTCACTTGTGCTCGTTGTAATGGGCAGAAATGAATTTTCAGATATCTATATACAATTTCCAAGCAATTTCTGCTGGGAGTTGCTGCTCGCTAAATTCACACAAGTTGCGCAATACAAATTGCAATTACGTGCTTATACACTTGTACAAAACAAACCCTGCATTACCGCCCTTGTTCTAACAAAGCCGCTGCTAATGTTGGCCTGTAGCATTTGTTAAGGGCTCAAATAGTATAAAGTCACGTCTAATTTTAAATCCATAAACACGCCAAAAAAACCAACACTTACCGTGCCACTAAATACTAGTATTCATTATATCATCAGCTGAGAAAGTCAGCAAAATACACGACAAGTCCCAAGTTTCTTTAAAAGTAGAGTTACAGGTCGCTATACGTTCCTTTTGAAATTCCGGTGACAAATATGGGGAACTTGCGAGTCCACCTGCGAGTGGCTCATCAAAACCTCCGAGTTAATGTAGTAAAGGATGAAAATTACCACCATTTTGAAGTTCCTTCCAAACATTTTAACCTTCACTATTTCTGTGTCACATTATATATATATATACACACAGGCGCGCGCGCGCGCACATAAAATTGTTATGGCTCAAACAGAATCATTACATTGTCCACAAAACGAACCAATCTGCAATATACACAGTCTCATTGAATTACTGAACATGGTTAATTCACATATTTAAAAAGATTTTATTTTAAAAATAACATTTCTCATAGTTCCAAATATACATGTAACAACTGTACCAAATACTTACAAATGCTAAGAAAAAAAAAAATTAAGAACAATCTTAACATAAATGTACTTTTAAACACAGATTGCATTTGGCATGATTCCACGTTTCATCCCAGGACGGATTATTTGCTCCACGAGCACTAGAGATTGCATTATATTAGATCTACGCAGTGAGCTGCTGTACCCTGAGTGAGGCAACTTCCAGATAGATAAACAGATCTGCTTAGCACAGTGGTCCCCAAACCCACGGCGGGTACGTGAATGCTTTAGGGGCCTGTCACTTTGCTGCCATTACGTCCGACGCTGTCTGAAGCATATTTAGTTCGCGGCTGGCTTTACTCCTGTGATTAGTCTTCATTACGCTGATTTACTTTTTTATGATACAAATAGCAACCACATATAATTCTTTGGTTTATATACAGCATCGGTATTACGAAGCTTAGGAGTTCCGATTACCACAAATTAAAAATTCATTTGCGATATACCTCGCTCAGCGCATAACCACCAAAACTGTGGCGTAATAAATCACTCAAATACAAGATTTGACGTGACATTACATAAAAGAAAATTTCCAAAAATCAAATGCATGGGGTCTAATTACGTAGACACGATTAGTAGTTTCATTTCAGATAGGAAAAGATTTGTGAAACTATGTAAAGCCTTAACCATGTGCTGATGGGGCAGGTGCACTAGTGATGAGGCCAATAATACAGAAATTCATCGTAAAAGTATAACTTCAGACAACATTTTCTCATATTCTGATTCTTCAAATACGTGGTTGCACGGTGATAAGTTTGGGAATCACTGCTGGAACATTAGACGATGATTAAATTATTAAAAAAAGAATACTGTTGTTTCACTTTAAATCTGTAAAAAA
>NW_019059970.1:172567-202661 GCF_000696155.1 Zootermopsis nevadensis | reverse complement strand
AAAGTTGAAGAGAAATTATATCTGGGGGTACGCGAAGACATCTTAGGGGGTACGTGAAATTTTAAAAAAATATATTATTTTATGATAAACACTGAATAATCAGTAATGTAATTTATTTAATTTATTTTAGATGTAGATTATATACTATGTATAACTTGAATTATACACCAACAACTTTGGGGGTACAAAGTTAAAAAGAAATTATATCTGGGGGTACGCGAACAAAAAAGGTTGAATACCACTGGTCTAAATCAATTGCACATATTTGCCTTTACCTAGACACAGCTGCACCGCCCACAGTTTGTCACACAGAGTCAACATTCCACAACTTCTTACGTAACTTTTCCTGTTTTAAACGCTCACACCAAAACATTTTCTATGCAAAATGAAGGTAAAATTGTCTGCGTGCTTACTTAAGCATCATGTCATGATGACATGAGACTGAAGAGGTCTTGCTCCACATATTCTTAACTCCAGCACTAGATGGATGTGAATAGTCTGTCAGCTTCATGTGCCAGGGTAAGAACCCCCAACAGAGTAATGTAAAACTGTCCTACCACATGCCATGGAGGTGTTTGGAGAAAGACGAGCACTAGATGGGCACGAGTGACGACACCCCCATCGCACTTCATCGCCGGAGAATGGACCCCCTTATCCATTGGATATAGGAGGTTGGGTGGCCGCTAAAGGCAGCATGGATGTGAGGCCAGAATAAAAATCCTATGCCCCTGCCAGGGATCAAAGCCTCTCGTCCTAACCAGAGTCAGACATTATACTGATTGAGCTACCCTGGGCCATAAAGCCGCTAGAACCCAGCGGATTGGAGGAGGCTGGGTGGGTCCTACGGTTGGTCTCGACATTGTGATGAAAGATAAAATGTCTGTTATGAATCAAATACCAGTTGTCCAGCCCAAAGCCTGGTCATTATACTGACCGAACTACCGAGGCTCCCCCCACGTGACATTGGGTTCCAAATTTGTTCTTATAGTTTGTCATAGAAAATGGGTTTTAAAACATTTCCGAGAACATGAAAAATAAACAAATCTCAACGTGCTAAAGTGGCATTTTAAAGGGTGGCAGTGAAAATGTTAAAAGTAACGTTATATTATTAGAATCTTTAACCAAAAGCACTATAATAAAGTGCAGTTTGATTTGGTGCAGATGGATGAAATGGAGAAACAGAGATTCACCGCTTCAACATACTGATGCTGCATCACAATTACTACATTCAAGAATGGATATTTTCGATTTGTTCGGTCACGAGTCATCACACACGGCAGCTATCTGTAGCCTGGAGCACCGGTGCCTGGACATCTGTGATGATTAGATCCACTGAATCCATCTTATGGGTACAAAAGTTCAATATTTGGATACTGCATTTCTTCAAGTAACTGATACTGGGAGTACACACACAACCAGCAATAGATCTGTGGGGGCAAAAAGTATAAAATGTACAAATTGGTCCACATTGAATGCTGCAAAGCAGACATCACAAGTTCTTGCTTGCATTGAAAATACAGGATACAGCAGATAAACCAACATTTTTTAGTTTAGTAGTACAAAACATATGAGGAGTGGAGAGGTTTTGAAGGCTATATTTTTAAACCTTGCTTTGCTTTAACAACTAAATTTCACTTGAACGTTGCCTTCAGTATTTCATATTTATGAAAACTTTCATACTAGTACAGTTTATGTAATTTGTAACTCTCCATCTCCCCTGAGAAAATTTTTGATTTACTAGAGACAGGACTGAATATATATTTTTTAAACTTTACACAAACATATGCAAAAATATATCCTACTTCAGAAATGCATTTAAAGAACTAACAACCTTTATTCAATGATGTACTGTTCAAGCCCCAGCTCAAAAATCCCAGAAGGAATGTGGAAATTGTGACATGAGTAGCGGAAAAGAGAAACCTTCCCTTTTACATACAATTATAAGCAATACACAGACAACCACAAAGTTGAAGATTTCCGTCTTCTGGATTGTTGCGCTGTGTAGTCTGGTCGATATTAACCAACGTTTCAGAGGTCATACTGACTTCGTCATCAGGGCGATGATGACGGAGGTAGTATGACCTCCGAAACGTTGGTAAACATCGACCAGACTACACAGCGCAACAACCCAGCAGACCGAAATCTTCATACTCACCGCTGTGAAAACCTCAAATCTTACATACTTTTTTCTTCACTCTGTCCCCTTTACTCCATTTTTAGCATTCCCTCACTCACGCCAGAATCTTCCTTCTGTGTTCCTAGTACAGCATCTCTGTCTTGCTTTACTTTGCTACCCCTTCTCCTTCCTGGAATTCCTCTGGTAATTTTAGACCGAAAAGCTGAGTCCCACGTATGGATCCGCCCTTTTTAACACGACGTAGCCTAATTACACATGCGCAATACTCCTTTAATAACCTACGGGCGAATAAACGTTGGTTAACATCGACCAGACTACACAGCGCAACAACCCAGAAGACTGAAATCTTCATACTCACCGCTGTGAGAACCTCAAGTCTTACAACCACAAAGTTATTCGAATAAGTTTATATAAGAAATCTGAAGTTTCATCCTGAAGGAGGTGGTAATACACTCCTCCGCCACCTACTCTATCGCACAGTGTCACAACCCAGAAGTCCACGAACTAGATATTACTTATTTATATAATTAAATTATAATCACAGAATACAGTGAGATTCCACAAAACCATATAAATTGGAAATGATAGAAATCCATTATTACTTTTGAGCATCCACGCTAATTGCTAAACCTCTCCGATGAAAGTTCATCAACAAACTTCCTGTCACGTAAGTCCAAGAAGATTCAGACTGCTAGCAGAACTGACAAACCTACAACCTAAATACATAAAAAATAAAACTTACCTCATTACAGCACATGCAGAAAATGACCTTCATTGTTCTGTACGTATTCCCGACAATTCCGTAAAATGTTTACATTTGTATGTTTAAGTTCTTCTCGGGTGTCAACACGTGTATAATGCAGGAAACGGAAAATACTACTTTTACTCCGTTAGCTTCTAAGCCAACGGTTAATGAGTTTGCAGGCCAAAATATATGCACTTTCTGCAAACCCTGCATTGTAATAATTCCCTTCACAACGTGGTTATCAGTTCCCAGGCATTAAACTGATGCTTCAGTATCGACCTAGTTCTGAAAATCCATAAGCACGGGCACTTACAATTGTCTCGAAACATTTTCTCGATCCATCGACGTTCTTGCTACTGGAAGAAATTTTCTTCATCTGTTGGCCATTTGGAAAATGGACAAGTATCTGTACCACATACCTTTCAGAATTCAATGTACCCCTGAAGAAAACTTCTAATTACTCAATAAGCATACATACACCGCACTTCTGAAGGTATAATAATGCGTTACTTACATTGTACGCCATCCATATCCAGTCTACCAACGCAGCTAGCACTGACTGAAGCTGAAACAAAAGAAAACAATTTTTTTCAATCTGCAATAATGCATGAGAACATATTTTTACAGACAGTGCAAAAAACATTCATAACTCATGCATGTGTTTCAGTTAACGCTAATAAGTTAAAGATACTCCACAAAAATCTCATTACGAAAAAGGCCATGGGTCAATAAATGTGAATAGCTTCATGAATGCCGCCCTCGGTGGACTAGTGGTTAGCGTGCTCGCCACTGGACCCAAGGTTCGCGGGTTCAAACCAGGCCGAGGTCAATGGATTTTTAAGGGTGATAAAAATCCATGGCACAACTTCCTTCGGAGTGGAAGTAAAGCCGGCGGTCCCATGTCGTAGATTTACGGCACGTAAAAGAACCTTACGAGCATGAGCAAGATTCAGCGGCCATTTCTCACCCACCTCCTGCCTGATTCTCTACTACATGGCTCTAGCAGACAAAATAAGAATTGAGTAGAAATTGTGCAGAGTCAATGCGCTGTTAACTCACTACCCACAAACGCACACATCAAAGACTAGAAAACCTCTGACAGGAGGCAGCCAAGACCCACACCGGGTTGTATAGCCAGAGGAAGAAGTTTCACAAACATTTAGAATACACAAAGCTGGTAGAACCGGTACAAATACAAAAACTTACATATATATAGTATCCGCCAAGCAGCCACAGTCCAAATATAAGCTGGAACAAGATGCATATGCCCATACACACGAGCCATGGAATCATCATACCTCGATTACCTTTTGATATGCCAGACACCAAAAGTATTGAAAGTGCAATGAACAAAAGGAGGTAGAAGATGAATATGCCACCCCAGGTCTGCATCGCTGCAATTACATTTATGTCACAATTAGTAAACAAACAGCATTACAAGAATTAATCTGAATATAGGAATGTAGTTTCTATTGTGGCATAAAAAGTGGAAATGCAGCACATATCTGAGACGACTGAGAGATGTTTAAAAAATTCAATGAATATCAGGCATAACGCTATACTGGTACACTCTAACGGCAGACTAATTTTGATATTGTTTTGTGACAATACATTGCAAAATTCGAATTTCATATGGGTACAATGTCCAAAGAGAATGAACACGTGCAATGAGCGTTTTTATCCCGACCATTCTTGCACGAGTTTCTTAGAAATTAATCTGGATCAGTTTCACTGAATTATTTATTCAATAAATAAATTCATAAAAGTGCCGCATTGGAAATTTTACACTGTAAACGAGTCTCTAAATAATGACACAACGATACCAAGATGCAAACTGTTACGGGCCACAGATACAGCAAAGGCTTTCACATACATTAATCATTGTCTTCGTAAGTAGCAACATCACTCACTTGGAACCAAATATTTTCTCCTCAAAGGCACGCTTTTGCTTTTCGCTACAAGACAATCTACAACTGGTAATGCAATCAAAATACTTACTTCGAATACTTCGAAGCCTAAACCCAGCTTATGGTTACTTGGGAATACAATCACCACATCAATTTGTGCAAATTTACTTTTCTGATTGGTGCATGTAAACCAGATGATTTTGTGGAATGGAGTTTGCGAATTGGTAGACCAATATACCACAATACCTGAGGAAAATTGTTTTCTGGAAATTATCCATCACCCAAGATTAAATAAAATCAATAAAACCCGTGACGTTTCGGAGACGGGATTCTATCTCCGTCTTCAGGGAAAACCTACTCTGTTGGGGCCAATTGATAGAGCTAATCCCTAACTCCGGACCGGACCCAACAGAGTACCATTTACGTAAAGACGGAGATAGATTTCCATCTCTGACATCACGGGTTTTATAAATTTTATTTAATCTTCGACGATGAATAATGCCCAGAAAACAATTTGCTTCAAGAACGCACCATCGTCACAAACTTTCAGACTTGAGCCACCACAATACTCGTCACTGTACTTACATCCACGGACATCCGTCTCAAACAGTGGACTGTACAACTGAGTGGATTCACCTCCTGCCATCATGTACGAAATGAACGTAATCAGGACTATGCTGAATGACTGCAGACACAAACATAATTGATAGTCACAGTTCAAACAGTTGAACACCATACAGATAAAACAGCAGTAATTCCTCTGATTTTCATTTGGGAGGTACACGGTTCACATACTGGCAAGGAAATTATATATCTCGCAGAGGATTTGTAGGTTCCCTCAGTCATTATAGTGGACACAAAATAACTCTGAGCTTCGGCCACGTCCCAGTAAGGGAGAAAGGGCATGGGGGAGCAAGATGGTAGAGTCTGAACATGTATGCAAAAACTACAATTTTTTTCCCCCTTTTAATTTCAACACAGTTGGTGGCATTTCAATAAACTGACTTTTACATTACACTGTATTTTGTAAACTAAAGAAATTATAAAACAGTAACAATGCAGGCACATGTACTACTTATAAAAATAATTAAAGCCGATTTTACAATATCATTCTAGCAGTCACCTAATTGATCATGGAACTGTTAGGATTAAAAACAATGTATAAAATGCAGTCCATGACACATGAGGTGATAAACTGGAATGAAGTTCATGAGGAACTGCATAAAACACTTGAAATTGCTCCTTCTACTGTAAACTGCTGATAACTGTCTTTGCAATAATTAAAATTTTTCTGAAGGGTGCTGAATCTGGTAAATAACAGAAAGAAGTGCCAATTTTCTAAGTGATAATTAACCTAAATGTTCAATTTCCAGCCAGGAATTTCTTCACGAGCTTTACAGAAAGGACTTTGGACTAAACTTCAGGAGTTAAATAATTACTTAACACACTTTGCATTGCAGTGGAGAACCAACTCTCTCTCTCTCTTAGATTAATTATCATTTCTTAAACTAGTAACACATATACAAACCGCAGTGTAAAATGCAACTGCTCTGCTACCAGTTTTTACATTACTGTTCCAAATACATGGAGACCAGCAAGTCTTCATCACCGCCATCTTGTCGTCAACTGGCAAACAGAAAATTAAAAGATGTTATGTACTCAATACCATGACATTCCAAAGAACATTTATAATTCACACCTCCTAAGGTAGAACTATAAAGAATTGTTATTCCTTGCTCATGACACCTCACTACAAGTGCGATGATGAGCCCACCACACTCAAAAGCCTAGAAGTCCAAAAACAAAGAAGGAAACAATCAATATTCTGATCCAATAATACAATTTACAAGTTGATTCATGCTGGAACCGATTTTAAAATATCTGTCCACAAATACAACAAACCACAAAGAACAAGTTCATAGCACACATACTTCACACAGATCTGATGGAATACACCACTGTTAAGAACATTATAGAACATTTGGCATCATGATTACTCAACTGTGTATTAAAAAATAAGTTATAAGTTTCTCACAATGCAGTTCCTTTTATCCTACAACGTTTGATTATTATGATTCAGGAAACCATCACCTGATGAACATCTATGCCACTTGCACAAAACTCAGTGTTTTTAAAACCTACCATACCCTACTGCAACATAACCAAAAAAGACAAACTAATTCTAGTTTACGGTTCCTTCAAACACAATTCAAGCCCTCCACTTAATCCAAACCACAATCACGCTGACAAAAGTAAATGGTACTATAGAACCAAATAAATTTGGAAATTACTACACGTAACCCTGATAAGTTGGTAGTATTAATAACGAATACATATGCATCACAGGTTGACACCATATAATAACACACGTCAACTCCAGAGAAAAACAAACAAAATTGTTGACGTGAACAACCATTATGCTACGATCTACAGTAGTATACCTTCCACAAACAATAAAATAGTTACATATTATATTCCTTATCCAATCTTATAAAATATTTCTTCACACCTCACCCTGTTAGAAACGAAGCACTGAGTCAACGCCCTCCTCAACAGCAAATTGCCAACAAACAATTTTATAAGTTTCACACACCGCACCCAAACTCTACAGGATTGCCAATATTATTACCTTAAACACACATTCCATTGTAAATAAAATAGATGTGTACTGCAAAGGAAAAATACTTCAATGTGATGAAACATATTTTCATGCAACATACCTTGCCTCGTTTTGAATTATGCCAAATAAATCGTATTTACACATTTTCTTGATTTTAGCAAATACAGAAACTTACCTGAGGGAGCATGCAAATATTGGCTAACTTCTCCAAGATTGATTACGGGGAGGAAACCACGTTTAAATTTGATATTCCCTGTACCTCAGCTCCATGCAGACCCGAAATTGATATGGGCGTGGTGGAGAAAAGAAAAATCTCTGCTTTTTTCCACAAATCGAATCCCGGTCGTCTACCCATAACTGTTTGTCATTTGCTGACTGAACTTCTTGACTCATCTTATGGGTTTTTATGGAAATGAAACAAGGTTCTTGTTTTTTAAAAAATATTTCCCACAAAAAATCAAAATTATAGGAGAACCTAGAAAAATAAATAACTTTTTTCGGCCGCAGTAGATAAACAAATAATTACCTACAAAACAAATAACATAATGCTAAACTCGTGAAAGCATTATTACAAATGAAAATGTTGTACTAATATATTTTTAAATACATCCGCCAGAACAAATGAATATGGCAGCATAATTGTTTAATAACATTAGTTTATGTTTTCACTGATGAATTAATTCATCAGTTCAATCACACTTTTTATCACCCAGTTAACTCAGTGGATTTCAAAGGAATCAGGTGCCACAAAATGTTTTCGTTTCAGTTTAATTCTGGTCAACATCGGTGCATTATAACCCCTGCCTTACACATTAATAGACTTAATTATATCTGTTGCACGTTTATGTCATTAATTAAACACAAGCTAGGTTTTCTCTGGCAAAATGTCAAATTCTCATGGCAAATATGAAAATGATTTCTAGGTTGCAAAACAGTGTAGTCTGGTAAAAGTTTACCGACGTTTCAGAGGTACTTGTACTAAAAAATTGGTTAACTTCTACCAGACTGACTACACGGCGCGACATCCGAGTAGACAAGTCATCTTTCCGAGATTGTTTTATGAAAAATTTGGCTCATGACTGAAAGAAGTTATTTTACAATTCTGTTAATTTTCGCTAGTTGTCTGTTGCTTTCTAATAAAACTGCCAAAAGACAAAGACGCGACAGCAGGAAAGTATGTCCTGCCAATAAATTGGTTTTAAGTATGTTCTGCATGTGAGGAACGACTAAACGTTGATCTACACGTCAACTGATGGCTCCGGCCGGGGTACCATGTCTGCATAAACATCAATTTCAGATCCCATCCTGGGGACTTCCTCCGTAAACAGCAGATGTGATAACTCCTTCGCCATGCGAACTGTGATAAGCTCGGTTGACATAGTCGCTGATTCTGTGCCATAAAATTTCGTTTCTTTATTCCACAAATCTTGATAACTGTTAACTCATTTAATGAAGACAAGTTTATTTCCTCATTTATCACCATCAAATACTGACCTTATCTCGACATGTCCTGCTTTCACACTATATTTGGTCAGAGTAGACTGTCCGTATTTCGTCTTTCCACAGTTTGTAATCAGAAGGAAGTTTTGAAATTCCATCATCCTCTCCATATTTTCTTTCCACTGTCTTCTAAAGGAAATTATATTGTTTAACTGTTAATTCCTGTCAAATGTCTTTAACTACTCTTCATACTGACCTCAGGAATTTCAAGTCTAAACTTTTAAATAATTTTCAGTGAGTTGAATTTAAAGTCAATATTTTTACATACATAAAGACACGAAACTGCCATCACATAGTGAAGTTTTAACAGACCCTTAACACTATAAGTCTGAGATATTGAAAGCATTGTCAAATAAATCATAAATATATAAAACAGACCACACTTAAAGATTTCCTTTTCATATTCTCATCACCCTAATGATGTAGGCACAACTGCCTCTGAAATGTGTGTGCTTTTTTATGTAACTCCAGAACCTCTGAATGGAAGATCATGAAAGTTGACAATGGAAGTTATACAAAAATCTGTCAACACATCCTGACCACCTTTCTGGATTAAAAAAGCACCTACAAATACTGACATTTTACCAACACATCACACTTGACTGTTTGCGAGGAACACAAATTAACATGCAGGAAGACACAAAACTGTGATAACAAGCACAGTTTAAGCATGGATGAAAAAGTCACTCAATGTCATATCAGCTTATGGGGGAGAGTGGACATGCACGAATACATCTTGATTTTCCCATAATAATTTCAACTAGAAGTTGAATAGCAGCAAACAAGGTGGGTAAATTAAATGCACATATACAAAGGATCTGGAAATATGTGATAATGGCCGTTTCAAAGCTCTATTATCAAATCAAAGCACACAGTACCTGTCAGAACAGTCTGTAACTGGCTAGTATTGAAGGAGAGTATTTCCTAAATACAAGTCTACAGCTACTGCTAAAACTTCCTTTGATTCTCTAGGTCAGCAATGTAAAGTGGCAATGTTTGGCTCAAATGTGTACCACACCTCAAATGGGTGACAAAATTGCTATTGTCTGTTCTGGTCTACCATACCACTGATTCCACAGCATTTTTGTACCAGAATTGTAATTTATTATTCTGAAGAGCCAATTTATTTAATTAACATTGATTACCCATTTGCCATTATTTATAATGTCAATGTTACTTTTATCTTCCAGGTCTCATCACCGTAATATTATAATTAAATATAACATCATTAATTAATAGCTATATCGATAAAGAACACAAATATCAACCATCCACTTTTTGAACAGAAAGCACATTTCATTTCCAAAACTAATGGTCACATTTTAATTAAATTTTGTATTGGAGGTAGACAATAGACATTTTAATGTGAATTTAATTTTGGTGCGAACCAGTCAATTCTTCTTCTTGTATGGCTCTCCGGTCCGTATTTGGTCCATGGTCTCCTCAATTCTCCTCTTCCATTCAGTCCTTCTGTTAGGTCCGTCTGTCCGAGGTTGAGGTTTCGAAACATATTCCTTTTTACGGTGCAAGGTTGTTAGCCTTGCGACCAACCCCCAACCTGAAGGACCAGGGTACCTGTCTTAGTCTGACCTCTCCCCCTCGACCAATCTGGCTAGGGAGGCCCTACCAGTAGCTATGCTACCACCAGCATATACCAGTCAATTACAACCACCTACTTTACATCTTGAACCAAAAGAGATGACATTTATGAAATTCACGCATTACTGTCTCATATACATGGAACAAATACAATACACCATATTAAACAATCAATGGCCCAAATATCATACAATTTTTCTTCAAAATAATGCAACCTTTTAATGGTTTCTGTATGTTGCTTAATACAATGTTATTAAAGATTTGTGGATAATTAATCAAGCACCAAATAAAATATACCTTACACTTTATGTTATGTTAATTTATTTTCATTTTCATCCCACAGGATGCATTACAGTATCAACATAATCAATTAAATAAAACATAACATTTGGAAAAGATACTTTTACATCACAATTCTTCTGTATATACAAGTTATCTCCAAACTACCTAAAATAAGACACACATTTCCTGTCCCTGTAAAACAATCATTAATGGAATGTACAAACATAAAACTACAGCACCTGTACAGCTCTCATGCCAACTGAAAGATGTCTCTAAAGTCAAACACATTCAAAATACAGCACTCTCAATATACAGAACCTCAAATTCACATCTATATTCATATTTACAATTTACAGCCACAAGTTTATTAAATTTATTCTGTGCCATGTATCTTCACATATCTGATTCACACCCAGAATACAAAACTCTGTGTATCGTTATTTTACATCATTATATATTATGATGTTCTCAACCTGACTAAATACAATGCCATATTCAGACAATCATCTACATCAGTATCACAAATTTTATTCTGTACCGACAAAACTTTATTCGTTGCAACTTTACTTCACATAATATCACAAAACTCAGGCTGCATTAATTTGCAGACATCTGTCTACATTAGTAACTATTTAACTTTTGCAGAAGAATATATGATGAGGAAAAGACGAACTGTATTCAAAATATTTTCGTATCATCTGCATATATTTACTGTTCAGGACACCATCACTTCCTAAAAATGTACCTATTCCTGATTACTTGGATCAGAAGAGGATATAACAAAATGTGATGTTATTCAATATTAAATCTTCTTTAACATTTACTAAACATAAAAATGGTTCTAAAAATAGATGCACCAATTACCTGCACAAAATAGTTAAACAGTTTACAATTTTTATTTGTATGAATTTACATAATCTGTTCAGTGTTATAACATCAATTTAGAAAGAGGTACAATTCTCAAATTCTTGTTAGTGATATATATATGAGATCTATGCTAGAAAAGTTACTATTTTATAACTAACATATCTTTCTTTAATTTTCTGTTTCTTTTCAGTTACTAAATAATTTGTGCTGAACTTTATTCATCTTCTTCTTCTTTAACCCTTTGACAAGTGATATTTAAATGGCCTAAAACACTGCCAGAGTACTGGATTTTTCTTCATATAATACTCCTGATTGATTAAAAGATTGTAAGAAACACCATTCTGCTTTATATTTCACATAAATATATTTAATTGTATAATACGTTTGCATCTTGCACTGCATACTCAGTTAATGTAAAAATAATAATAATACAAGAAATTCAAGTTGCCTAGAAACACTAATTAATTTTAAAACTCAACAAAATGTACTCAAATATTAATTTTAGAGTCTCTTACAGACATATATGCAAACAGGCCATGTTTCTAATATTGGGTCAAGAGTTTATCATGAGTCCATGTCCTGTGCAGTGTTATGACAAGCTCTCCATATAACGAGACACAAAAAGTGGAGAACATCTGTGAATGTTCACATTCCACGCAGTATAATTGACACAGAGCACACTGGTACATTTGCGGACATCAAAGAATTAATTGCAAGTGTTCAATGTAAGTGATACTGTTTGTTTGACAACCACATAAACATAATTACATTTGTTCAAGTTTAATATTTTTGGGTTATAAGTTTTATATTAGTTGTTGAAAGAAAGTTAACTTTTATGTTGTAAAAGGCATGGTTGTGTGGGCTAGTAATCATTAGATCTGCAGACTATTACGTGCCATGGAAAGAATATAGCAATCCTCAAAGGAACGCTCTGCGATTTTATCAGTCTGTGAATCAGAATTGGCTGAAAACCACAGAATATCAACTGTCCCTAGAACAGGTGCCGAAGTCAATACTACATCACACCTGAGAACATATATGGACTGATATGGAGCAGACAGTACATGTTCACAGGATGAAGTTGAAAGAATTAAGAGAATTACTGAGCAATAGTGAAGTCAAGTTATTTTCTATGACATGTTCAATATGTTCTTGTAAAAGAGTAAATCCACAATAAAATATATGTGTATATAATTTATTGTCTATTACTTTCCTTGTAAAACAATATAATTATTTTGTATATATAGTTAATTACATGTAAAATGTCATGGCTGGAATGCTGATTTGCTAGGACATGGTTTCAAATACAAAATTACATATCAGCAATTCAAAGGTCAGGATTATTTATGCTTTAAATTGTACTTTAAAGTAAATACTATAATGTTAAAGAATGACAAGTAAGTATATGCTTCTATTCGTGTAGAACAATTACAGGAAAATGGATGGAATGGTAACAATCTTCAGAACTTTGAAATTCAGTTTCTAATATCATAAATCTCTTTCTCTAAAAATATTAGACTAAGGCACCACTGGACAGATTAATTACATGACTTTTGTTACTTCCCATATCCTATATTAGGCAGGAAAATCAAAGCTATGCAGCACCTGAGTATACATTCATGTACATGACCTTGAGAATAGCCTTTAACAGCTGTTTCCTTGCACTGGGTTAACACTTGTTTATCACCTGCAGTCTTCAACTTCAGGTCTGCTCTTGGAGCCACTCAGCATTCCAACCAATATTACATTAAGCATTCAACATAGTCACTGCATACTATGCTACATATTTGGTGATTTACCATTAGTACAAACTTCCTCAAGTTCAAACCAAATATGTCACAATATAAAAGAATGTTTCAAACACTAACAAAATCATACACCAGAAATAAAAATTAAAGAAATGATACACACGGACACTTAACAGTTTACTCCTCTGAATATAGTAGAACATAAACAGTAAAGGGTACTGCCACTTACAATGTAGAAATATTTCATTTTTTTTTAAATACCAGAGAAAAATTTGGCCAACAGCACAACACACTGGTGTTTTAAATGGAACAAAGTATTAATAAAGGGATAAATATAATTTCCTGAAAGTCAGATTAGAATCTATTATCCCTAAACATGAAGATTAAAAGATATAGAACCACAGTTTTACCAGTTGTTTTATACGGGAGTGAAGCTTGGCATCACATTATAAAAGAACACAGCCTAAGGATGTATGAAAATAACGTGTTGAGGAGAATATTTTGAAGAGGAAATAAAAGGAGGTTGAAGAGCTCCATAATTTGAATTCTTCGCCCAGTAATATTGGAGTAATTACATTAAGGAGAACAAGATGGACAAGGCATGTACCATGCATAGGGAAGACAAAATACCAAATGTTTTAGTCAGAAAACATCAATGTTTGAAATTCGCCCAGTAATATTGGAGTAATTACATAGAACAAGATGGACAAGGCATGTAGCATGCATAGGGAAGGCAAAATACCAAATGTTTTAATCAGAAAACATCAATGTTTGAAAAATGTGGGTGCAGGATGATAATATTAAAATAAATCTTGAAGAAACAAGGATAAAGGGCACAGATTGGATTCAACTGGCTCAGGATAAGATCCAATGACAGGCTTTTTAGAACAGGGTGATGAACCTTGAATGAGGCTGGGTAGTTCAGTCAGTATAGTGTCTGGGGTTGTTCAATCCACAGCGAGGGCAAAGGATTTCTTTTCTAGCATCTGCATCCAGACTGGCTCCGAGGCCCACCCAGCCCTCTATCCGATGGGTACCGGGGGTCCTTTCACTGGGCATAAAGTATGGCCAGGGAATGATACTAACCCTTCTCTAGTGCCAAGTTCAAGCATTAACAGGAACTATATCTCATCTCCCCTCAAGCAACTCAATGGTATGTAGAGGGACAACTTTACTTTCCTTTAATAAACCTTCAAGTTTCATAAAAAGTTAAGCATTTAATTTAAATGGCAGAGCAAAGTGTCAAGATTACTTCCTTTTAGAAGAGCTCCCTGAATGACTGCAGAAAACAAAAAAGTAGTTTTGTAGTCATATATACGACAAAACATGCTGCGGCAAACAATTCAAACAGCCACAGTAAAACACCGGACTGTGTACGTACAATGTTCAGAAATCACCGTATCACACTTATACGTATGTGACTTGCACAGTGGTATTTCTTTCAAGATAATGTTTCACGTACTATTTCAATACTAGAAGTGAAATGCGTAATAACTACAATGATTATGCAAGACTGCACTTCGGTGACAGTCATAGTGCGGACTGCTATTATCCATTTGATTTTTCTTTTCATCAGAGAGTTGAAGAAAAATAAGACAATGAACAATAAGTACAGTAAAGTAAGAGAACAATAACTATACTAACTTTTAAAGCTATCCGTTCTATTATGTGAAATATATAAAACACTCCAATGTAAATGGCAAACAACTAACATTTATGAGAATACACCAGACATAATTTTATACTCCATAGACATACCAAAGCAAAACATTCTAGAATCAAAAGCTACTTTCTTATTCTGCTACGGATATTACTATAAACAGCAATAAACAAACAACAGGTCAAAAAACATAAGAAATTGCAATAATAGTTGATATATGAAAAATCCAGGATATCAGAACATTGATAAAGTAAACGTTCTTCATTTAGCGTCAATGTCTTCATGAATGACATCAACATTTTCTATGTGAGGAAGTTAAATTGCATACAAACAGCCAGAATATCACAATATGTAGCTTAGTATACAGAACTATTGTAACTAATAAAATAACTGAATTTATATTCACATAATACTATACAACTATACCTGCACCACTGTTCTAGCTGTCTTCATTTCACAAATCATTTTCTCCTAATCAGTTGGTACGTAGAGGCAAATTTGCTGGAATGTGACTTGCAAATGAGGCCGGGAACTGGCCGTACTTCCCACCACTCTCCCCATATAACCAATCATTATTTATTCTGCTTATGACATATACAGATGATCCTTCCTGTGAAAGTGAACAATACAGATTATAGTATCTACCTATTAAAGTACGCGCCAAAGTCAATAAATTACCACTTATATAAAATATATTGCTTAATACTGAGCAGAAAGTGGCTATAAAGGACTGATGGAACTTTTATGGCAGGGAGGGCAAACTGAGCGCATTTTTCCTTACTCCCTTATCAGGCTGAAAGCAAAAGACTCACTGTGAAGAGTGGCCAATGCTCACGTGACTGTTGGCAGATTTTTAGGAGATTATCCCGCAACTACTTAGCAATGAGTGCAGAGGTGACTGTATTTATAATTTTTATTCAAAATCAGCGATGTAAGAATTACGATTTGGTATCAAAATCAGCACGCGAAACATTGACTTGCTGGTTTCAAAAGCGGAATTATTCTGAATCAGCGAAAATTGAAGCGGAGCAAATCGAGGGTTACCTGTACTGTAAAATGCAGATTTCACCAAGATTTACAACTTTGATTTGGAATATATTTCGACAGCAAATGTTTGATAAAATACAAAAGGAAAACTAACTGCAAACTCTATTCAATGATTCCTGCAGAGTGATTAGCTTTGCAATAACATATTTGTATTTGAAATACATGAACATAAATGGTTAATAGGTTATACAAAACACCAAACACATTTGGAGAATACATTTATCCCACTGTAACAAATATCTTCTCTCTTGTTAATTTAAAAACAATGCTGTTTTAATGTTATACAAACAGTAATAAGATGACGTCACAATGACACAGACTATACTGTTCCAGTAAAATGTCACACTCACCCGCAATTCTAGGTCATCCCAAGTTTCAGCAGCAAATGGGTACAAAGCTGTTACAATTTGTGCTGCAGGTCGTTGACTTCGTTGAGTGGTGCTGCCTTTGGTGTCATGTAAAGGAACTATTACTTTAATAAAGGTAGCAGGAAACATTCCCTGGTTTAGACCAACTTGACCATATAACCATTCAGTATTTACTTGACGCAGAAGGAAGATGGTGTCATTGGCCTGAAATGAGACATGTTTATAAATAAAATGTTCTGTATGGAGTCAAAGCAGCCTCAAGTAGAGAAATGTTATTGAATTTCAGCAATTACACAAGGAAAAGACTATTTTATTTAACCCTTGACTATAAATCATTTTCAGCATATAATTTTATTTGATTTAAAGGAGATCAATTTAACAAACATGGAATTTATCAATTCACATGTACCTGAAAAGCGAGATCATCAGGATGAGTGGCAGGATAATCGTACAAGGCAATTCCATAAGGATTCTGAACATCTTCCACCTGTAAAACCAAATGGAAGAATAAGTTTTTGCCATTCACAGTGACAGCAGTCCTGTTCATATTACACAACTCACATCACCTGCAAGTGGACTGGTCGTGGAGGAAGTTGTGGTGATGGACCATCAGACTCCAACTCCTGCAGTGCCTCTGGAGGTGGTGGTGGAGGTGGAATGGAGGGCATCGGCGGTGACCAGTTACCCACGTCATCAAAATCTCTGATAGGCACCAAATGAGGAAAGGCTTGACTTTTGGTCTCCAATGGAAACCATGAGATGTCTGAAGTCTGGTCACTGGAGGCCTTATTCAACTTCGGTAATGCGGGTGGTCGCCCGGGTTTTGCTCGAATTATTGTCGGCATCGAACTAATACAGGAGTGTCGAACCGCACTTGAGGAGCTATCACTGCTTTGTTTATAAAATGTAGAGTTGCCAGCAACTTTCTGAACTGATGCACTATTCACAGAAAAGTTCTGCTGCTTTGAAGGCAAAAACAGTTCTTCTGATTTGGAAACACTCCATGGATCTTTTTGTTTGTCTAAAGGAGTACCAAAGCTAGATGATCTGGTTAGACCTCCAAAAAAATCAAAATCATCCTCAAATCCACTTTCAAACAGAGAGGAGCTTCCTCCAAATGGAGTGTGTCCATTGTTTGATACAGAGCCATCACTTCCAAAGCTGTTCACGCTGAGTCCATCACTGCTAGAATGAGTAGTTGGAGTTGGGGAGCATGAGGGAGAGCGAAAATCAATCAGTGGTGTCGCCCCTACAGTTGTTTGACTTTCTTTCTTCATATTTTTCTGCTGTGCTGAAATGCTATGCTGGGAATGAGTACTATGTGATGATGCATTCCGCGTAAACAGTCCTGACAGAAGGCGGGGTCGAGTAGGCACCTACAAACATTGATATCAAGCCAGTTCACATTTTATGCATGTCTACCTATTACGTCATTTAAATACAAGAAACTGAATGTAAAAAAATGTAATTTATATAGAAAAGGTCAGAAAGTTATCACCTTGTATTTTTAAGACAGTGTGATTTACTCTTAGAAAGATGATGGTACTTTTGAAACAAAGTTCTGACATCCATAAGAACTATACCAACTATCCAGTAACACCACAAATGATTATATTTAAATCGATACCTATACAAGCTGATACATTTGGTAAAATGCTAACTCAATATCCAACCTGTTTTTGCTGGTACTTTTGAGGAAATTTGGGTGGTGGTGGACGCGGAGGTGGTTTCTTCTTTTCTCCAGGTGGTCGACCCACATGTACAGACAAAGGCCCATTTGAGAAGATGTGCTTACATAATGGATCATTGCTGTGGGATAGATAAGATATTTGAAGAATAAAGAATAACAAGCAGCAGACCGTTTATCTCGCCTCTTGCTCAACTAAAGTTAACGTAATCAGTGACATATTAATAAAGTCTTCTCGGGCTATCAGCCGTGTTACGCTACAAGCCACACAGTCAACAGCCTTGAAAATGAGGACAGAGATGGTCCTCGAAATGTCAGCGATTAATCACCAACTAACACGGCTGATAGCCCGAGAAGACTTTATTAATGAAAGCCACCATGAAAGCTTCACATCATTTAACAGTGACATATTGTTTCCATCATACAACATCCAAATGCCAGATCCTTGACAGATCAAAAGGTATTCTTCACCAATGTCGAAGTATGAAGAATGCATAAAAATTATATCACAGTCTTTAATGTGATCCAACTGCTCCTAAAGACCGCATATCATCCACATTGCTTTGTGCATTCAAAAGCCACATTACACTAACAAGCAGAGTGCAATGTCCTTGTACACCTACTGTTACTATCAAAAGTAAGCTTCACACGCTACACATCTTATATTAACAATGTTGTTCTTCTGGGATGTGATGCCATGGGGACTGCAGGTAGATACCAACATTTTAGAGGAATATACCTTCTTAATCTTTAGGGCTGAAGAAGGAGGAAGAATGTTTCTCAAGAATACTACTTATGATTAAACATGCTATCACAAACCAGAACAACAATGCTGTCATCATAACTGATATGAGAATCTCAAATATCACATCTCATTTTGTTTGCAAAAACCCATTCCAAATCAAACCAATGAATGGACCATGTCAATGTATTTAGGAAGACAATGATTTGGTTTTGTAAATTGTACTTCACTGCTTGCTAACAAAAAGATCAGGCAGAGTCTGGTCACATAACCTATGTAGTTAAACACATTTAGAAAAAATTCTCTTACTGAAAATATCATGCAATAGTGCCAGGCAGGCACAAACAGTAGCACTATCTTGTTTTAAACAGCCATGAATTATCAGCATTTTCATTTATCTGTGAGCTGAAATATCATTTCACAACAGCATTTGTGTGTTCATGGTCTCATAAAAAAATATAGAACTGATTGCTTTGGGATATGCAGACTAAATTATCCTACATTTTCTCCTCTGTCAGCACTGTTCACCTGCCTAATCTCATGACATCCATTACAAAACTCTTTTCACAAGATTTCTTAACTCTACACTGTATTACAATATAGTGCCTAAAAACGTGAAGATGGAAACAGTAGGGTTCTCTGAAACATTGCTAATCATCTATAAGATTATACCGCATGACAACACAAATAACCACAACTGACATCTTCGCTTCTGTGAGAACCTCAAACACAAACAATAAAACAAAAATCTGATACACACCAGTCACACCAATCATCAAAGGCACAAGTGTTATGATGCAGGCTCATATTTTGATTGCTGCTGGGTGGGAGTGGTGCAGATCGAACAGGTATTTTCATATCTGTGAAAAGGACAGCACTTTGTTGTGATTTTTCTCAAACATGTTGAAATAAATAAGGAAAAGCCACACAGTATGGGGATACTGATGTATGTGCAAACTTTCTGATTTTAAACACATCTAGACTGCTGAAGGATACATATTAAGAGCAGTAATTACTCCCCAGGCAAGCTTCAGTTACTGGGCAGGCGGAACACAATAAAATCCCCAGATATGTGGGGAAGATGTCAATGAGGAGTAACCCAAATAAGAAGTCCTCGACTGAGGAGACAGTGCTATCAGGGTGCGCAAGTATAACTAACCATTGGCATGGTTACACTATAAAATACTACAAAACCCAAAGATTACAATGTAACATGATGAGTAAGCAGTTGTTTTATGACTATTCCCAAAGGTCAAGAAATAAATACTGAACAGATTTTTTAAAGAGGTAAATTTACAAAGTTCCAAACACTTTATGGCATCTCCAGGTAATATTAATTATACACAGAACACACCCTTGACAATCAAAATTCATTTAAATACACAAAGTCACTTCAGTGCTTGCTCCTGACTTTTAAGGTACCTGTACATGGTTTGTATCTTAGCTATGGCACTAACTATCCTGAAACTGTTCATGATTTTCCTCAGTCCTTCAGTTCAGTGCTGGGATAGTAGACTGAAATAGGGAATGACCACTATGTACACTCATTTCAGATCATAATTTACATTAATCTTCTTACATCATTTGACACTATATAACCTCTGACATTGATATGGCATACTTACATAGCCTATGAATCAAATAACATGACTCACTGTAACACAGAAGCTGACATACCCAAAATATAGGCTACTTCTTATTCCACTAATAAAATTAAATTTAAGTGTTCTAAATTAAAATGAAATCAATGCTGGCGACTCAGAACGTAAATACACAAACTGGTTATTCAAGTAATATAGCAACAGGAAGCTAACGGTTGAAACATAAAATGGAGAAGACAATTTTTCTTATTTTAAAAGTACCGAAAGTTCTTTGTTGATAACTGTATCTCTTCCACAGGTGTTTCCGTGTGAGATTAAAAAAAAAAGAAATCGACCTCCAACGAACTTCTTACGTAATTATAATAGAAGAAATTACTGTACCTGAGGCCTGTAGAACGCAATAAGCCACGAAGATATGTAAACAATTAAAACCATAAAGTAAAAACACATAACTGTCTTCGCTTATCGACGACAATTAAACGTCACTTACCTGCACGAGAGTACGAAACCATCTTGCATTTTTTCACGCCCCAACTAAACCCTGAGCACAGATTACCAACGCAATGACTACCACAGAATATTATACCTCTGAAGCTAACAACTGCGACAAATTTCAACTAACTTGTAAATGAAAAAGGCCTCAAAAATCGCCACTTATTTTGACACCGCTGATGCTTTAGGGCAATTGAAATAATTACTTATTTCCAAATCGGTGATGTACTGTTGCATATAAATTCCGTTTGTCTTGATATATTAGGCAACAGAGCTCAGATTATGTGGCATAGAATATTATGGTTGGACGAAAGGCACGGAAAGGAAAGTGGCCATAACCTAATTCAAGCACTATGGTGACGTTTCTTTGAATGGACAAAGCCACGAAAACCTCAGGATCGAGATTTGAACCTCATAAATATGAATCAGAAGTACTAACCATTCAATCGGGAATTATTCTTTAAAGAAAAAATTGACAGTGGAACCACGGTTCCGGAGAATCTGACGTAAATACGTCTTTGTATTTAGGCACTAAATACAATGAAAGGAAGTTTATATATTAGCTTTATTCTAAATATTCCCTTTATACATTCTTTACAATTGAGTAAATAGTTTGATTAAGATATTGCTTGTACTTGCTAATGATGTGGAAGCATTAACTTGCTTCTTGCGATTTCTATATTCCCTCACACGTTCAGCATTAGTGTTTGGTATTTTTTGGGAAACTTCTATTTTTTACGTTTTCTGTCCTGTCATATATTCTGCATTACGGACTCTTTTAGCTTCAATGTCGTCATCTTGTTGTCTCTACATAGTATGACGCAACACAAACGGAGCAGTAGCGTAAAGTGCGATACGCCTTTATCCCTTACCTGAAACTTTGTTCAGTTGCAAGAGACCACGATGTCCACCGGCAATGATCAATCTAATCAAAACTAAGAGAGTGGAGGGCAGTATCACAGATTTCTTAATAATTCTTATATAAGATTAAGTACTTGTGATATTCTAAAACGGCAGTAATGAAACACAACAATGCCGAATAAACAGATGACGTAACAATTAGTTTCTTAGGTAAAGGAGGGGATTGCAATACGGTTTATTCAGGCAATTATACAGTATGCATAATAAATGGGAAAAGAGTCTTACGGCGTGCTCAGCCAATATTAATGCAGGCGTGTGTTAGAAATTCGAATACTTTTTCTTGCATTGTTATACACGCAGGAGTTCATATAAAAGCTGACCATTGTCGGTCCATATTTACACATCGTTAGCATGGATCTTACACATCTTCGTAACGCTGTTTTTGCCGAATGACCCTTCCGTATAAACGTATTTACGTCAATAAAAATGGTGTTACGGAAACAAAAATTCATATCAAATTATTCATAAAAGTAAATCTTCACAAGGCTGTGCTTCTCAGTATTCGTTACGTGTCTTTGGCCGAAATTGTCTTAATATTTATGAGACGACAACTCCTCGGCTTAGTGCTCCATTTTTTAAAAACATTGCACTTTTAATGTCATCACCATAGCCTTCTTCTTCTATGGCTCTCCGGTCGGTATTCGGTCCTTTGGTTGGTTACTTACTTAGACCCATTCTGCCAGCCATGATATAATTCGAACTTTGAAAGACCGCCCCTTAGAATATCACTGATGTAAAAAAAATTATCTTAAACAAGAAAACACCTGACGGAAAGAAAAATATCTTCTGAAAAAAATTTCAAGGCCCATACTTGAAATATCGATAAGGTAGGAAACCTATGAAGTAGTTCATAGCCCATCAGTCTTATGATACTTCTTTCTTTCCTCTTGCTACACAAAAGGTTACCACTATTTAAAATAACGCTCCAAAATCCGGGAAATCTCTTGGTACAATTCAGAATATATTTGTACAGTTGGTAAACGGGAACGAATAATGTTGTACAAAAGGCTGTGGAATTTTAGTATTTTGGTGTCTGTATACCGTCGTTATGTCAACACTGCAGAAGACTATTCTAAAAGCAAAATTGCCACCTATTGTGCCGGTTGGTTCATTGGGGTCAAGGTGTGTAGATACTAATTTCAGCAATCCTAAATTGTGACTGATATGTTGATATTAAACCAGGATACGTAATATTGGTAAAAAAAAGTAATATGTCAAATGTAGCAAAGAGGCCTGATTAGTATAAGTTCAGCACTTGCAGTGTAGGCAGAACATGTTTATACACACGTAAACAAGAAAATATGCCAACTAGTAGTGAATACAAAAAGAATGGTTTACATTTTATTTTGAGTTAAAGGTTTGTTACTTATAGGGGGAACCGGCGTGGTGGCATTGGCAGAAAGAGAGATTACACACCAGTTAAATGGAGTCGTTATTTTAGCCAGTGTCGTGATGTTGCTGTAAATGGAAATCAGTTCAGAGTGTATTGCTTGGGCGATAGTGGCCCACTGCTGGTACTGCTTCATGGAGGTGGCTTTTCTGCTCTAACCTGGGCCCTATTTTCTGTAAGTTATTAGTATGATGGAAATGTAAGTATGGAATTTGCTACTTCCATTTGGATGTCCTGCATTGGCTGTTTATGTCATCCTTCTCAGATCTACATAATTTTGTGAACACCCCTTGTAATATATGGTCTTTCCTCAGTGTAATAGAATGTTTCATGGCATATAAAACAAGTTGCAAAGGTATGTATTAAGGGATTACAACTATTAAAAAACACCACTTATATACACCCATAGCACAGTGGTTTATTCCTAAGTGATGAGCTTACATCTCTTCCTGGTCTCTTATGGCTTTGAAAACATTTGATAAACCCTGTTATGACATCTTTATTTCAGTCCTCAGTGACAAGTATGGTAGGCTGTCAGGTATTGGCCATTGACTTAAGAGGTCATGGAGACACTGTAACCACAAATGAAGAGGATTTGTCTGCAGAGACCATGGCAAGGTATCTAGTTGTGCAAACATCACACCTTTCTGTAAAACTGAGAATTATTTTACTACTGTAACGCAGTCTGCACACACAGTAGTGCTTGTCCGTACGTGGTGTTATACTAAGTGTAGCAGCATCTATTCCAAGTTCTCCTGTCCTACAAGTACCACAGGTAACGTGATAGTTGAAACTGACCACTTACTTTCACAACCTCTTTATGCCTTTTTGGTAAGGTATTTAACCACAGATGCAACATTTATCTTCACTTGTTCTTTCAGTATGCATGTAGAATTTCCTTATTTTATAAGAACAAATCATTACAGTTCAAGTACATTCTGAATCATACTTATACATTTTGAACCAGTGTGTGAGTTTTATCATACTTAGTATGAATATAATGTCATTGGAAGTCTTGAAATTTGTTATATTCTATCTTGATGCATTCACAGTAAGTGAATAAATGACCTATCCAAAGTGAAATTTGTTATATTCTATCTTGATGCATTCTTTGAATATTTAAATCTGAAATGCATTCACAGTAAGTGAATAAATGGCCTATCCAAAGTGAGCAGATTTTAAAGATGACCACTCCCATACAGTGCTGATGTTAATATGTGAACTTACTGCCACAACAATTAAAATGTTAAGAATTTTGTCTAGATTGTGCAAATTGCATATCATGCACCTTAAGCTTAGAAGGCTCTTGTTAAGTGTTATTCAGTCTTCAGTAAACATCATGACAATTCTATGCAGAGCCAGAAGCACTAGAGTCAATACTGAATTTGAGATTGATTCAGGAACACATTTATTCTTGTGTAGGGACGTTGGAGATGTTGTGACAACCCTCTATGAGACAGACCCACCTCCTGTAATACTGATTGGGCATAGCATGGGTGGAGCAATTGCTGTGCATGCTGCAAGTGCTAACTACATCCCTTCGCTGATTGGTCTCGCAGTAATTGATGTAGTGGAGGGAACAGCTCTAGATGCGTTGGCAAGCATGCAGAGTTTCCTTCGTGGCCGACCAACAAATTTCAAGTCCTTGGAGCATGCTATTGAGTGGTGGTAAGGATTTCATGTTATTTATTAAAACTATAAAATTTGTTCCATCAATAATAAATCATATGTGATTAAGTAGGTTTGAAGTTCTCACGGTGGTGAGCACAAAGGTGGCTGTTTTCTGGGTTGTAGCGCCATGTAGTTTGGTAGAAGTGTGCCATTGTTTCAGAGGTTGTTGTTGCCTTCATCACCCTACATGGTGCTACAACCCAGAAGACAGCCATCTTCAAATTATATGTGGTAGCCTAAAAAGTTCTGACAGCACTAAAAAGGAACAGAACAGAAGGCTCTAGAGAGGAGCAGAGAAAGCAAGGGAGGAGCTGCGTAGTTTATGTCTCCAGTCAATAAGGCAAAGTTTCCAAAGTTCATTAGGAATCCTTAGTCAGATGATATACCATTTCACTGTTGTATTATAATTATGTATTTTGTTGAACAGCCCCGTTGATAAATTTGTGATGTCGCCGTTATGGTTATGTCATAAATGGGTACCTGTTCTTACTAGTGGCAGTGTAAAGTACTGTTTAATACTTTAATTGCATTCATTTTATAGTATACGAAGTGGACAAGTCAGAAATATCGAGTCTGCAAAAGTTTCCATGCCTGGACAGATTAAAAAGTAAGTGTTAAATTTTGATATACTGGCCTCCTTAACACTTTCACTGTTATGAATGGAATTCTTTTACTACTACAGGTAAAATTATACTGTGAATTATACAGGAAACATGTTCACAAACTGTACAGAATTTTTTAACATTATTTACTTTGAGAAATTTGACAAGAGGAAAAAAGTATGAAATTAGTTAACTAATTCCTCATTTTACAGACATTTAGTTGATGAATTTTAGCATTGACACATTTTAAAATTTCACGTCCCTTTTCTAGTCACCATAACCATTATCAGCCAATCTGAAAATATATTAAGAAAGTTATCATCACATGTCAGTTTCAATAACGTTGCTTCATTTTTTTTAATTTCCTGTTTATTTTCCCTGTATAGCTGGTTTGATTAACTATTACTATATTTTATATACAGATTATCCTAAAGCAAGAGATTTCTTCGGTCTCCTACACTTCAATTTCAAATTAATGATTGTCAGGTTTGCAATGTTCATCATTAACAGTGAAAGGGTTAATCTGAATATAAATCCACAGTATCTTTTAACACAAAGACTATTTTAATGTAGTAGACGTGTGTCTAGAGAACAGTTATACATCTTTTGTATGAGACCTACGTTGCACACGACTTGCTATTAATACAAGAAATTATAGCAGTAGCGAAGCCAATCTGTTTTGATATTTTGAAAAATCACAAGTAAATATTCTAACACTTTGAAATTTTGGTGAAGTATAATCACAGTTTGTCTCTGAAAATTTGGCATTAACATTCTTATTTTTCTATTTTATAATTAATTACTACTTTAGTAGCTTAGGACTTGTAACCGTCTGCTGTATATGTGACAAAGAAATGGACTATCATAGCCTCCGATGACAAACTACTCTGAAAAATATGAGTTCAAAAAGATTGCTATAATTATATTATGTGATATATTTCAGTAGTAAGTCTGGTAAACTTGCAACAAATGACATAGATACGTACGTACCTTGATATATTTCAGTAGTAAGTCTGGTAAGCTTGCAACAAATGACATAGATACATACGTACCCGTGGACCAAGTGGGTGAACGGCACAGTTCATTATCCGGTGACGCCATTGAAGAAGAAGAAACTGAAGCATCAAACAGTGAGGGTCAAACAGGAGTTACAGACGTCTTCAAACATCCATCTGCTTTGGTACGAAAATGTAATAAACAGGAATTGTATTAAAATCATGTGATAAATACATGTACTGACACTTTTCCCTCGTTTATCAGTTTGTCTAGTATAATACATACTTGGAAACCGTGCTTAAATTTTAGTAGAAATTATGTTTTGCTATTTCTTTGGATTTATGTTTCACTTTTCAGAGAGGCTAAAGATTATGTTGAACTGAAGATGACATGCTGGTGAGGACCAAATATCACAGTATAATGGTTAACATTCCTGTCTGATGTTTTTTCACAATTTTCCTCTTAGGGTATCTTTAACTTTTCATCCTTTAGACATGTCACAACCATCTGAGTACTTATTTTATTTTCAGGCCAACAACAACAGTGAGTCGTCGGAGTACGTGTGGCGAATAGATCTGGGTCAAACAGAGAAATACTGGTCTGGTTGGTTTAAAGGCTTATCCAATACATTCCTTAATTGTCCAGTGCCCAAAATGCTGCTTTTGGCTGGAATTGATAGACTTGATAAGGATCTTACAGTTGGTCAGATGCAAGGTGAGCTTTGAACCACGATAAATAAGATGCGAATTGTATGTATAGAATGAGAAAGTTTTCAAGGAAACTTAAATTAGTTAACAAATAAAAATGGACCTTTTTGTGCCAATTCATACATCCATTTTTTAAGATTATTTTATTGCAGTTCTCCCATCTCTGCTTGAGTCACCCATAAGGGTTACCCGAAAAGTTTTTTGTGCGTTACTTTCCTCCTTCACATACCAATTCTTCATGATTTAATCACTAATACTACCAGGTGAAAACTTCACATGAAATTCCTCCATTCCTCTTTTCGTCATCACTGTTAGAACGAAATATTTTCTTCCCTCAGATTGAGATATTGCGCTTAACAAATCATACAAAGAAATGGGTTAAGTAAAAGAGATGAGACAATAGCAGTTTATGATTAGATTAGTAATAAGTGTTAACAAAATGTTGTATTGTCGTTGCTAGATTATGAATATCTACACATTTGTATTTCATATGCAGGCAAGTTTCAGATGCAAGTGTTGCCACAGTGTGGACATGCTGTGCATGAAGATGTACCTGATAAGGTTGCAGAAGTCCTGGCCACTTTCATGGTCAGACACAAGTTTGCAGAGCCAGAATCCAGTTTTGAAAGGTTAGTTCTATATATCACATACGATTCACTCTGAATCTTCTGGTACAGTTTGTGTGAAAATGAATTTAGAACAAACATTTGTCAGGGCATTGTGAGGCCTGATATTGCGACCTTAAAAATGTCGACACTGCAATTTACTCGTCACATTTTTTTATTTTGAAGGGTTTTTTTCCCCTGCTACAAACCATTAAATGAGATAGAACAGTGTGACGGCATGTCCAAACGTCAATATGTGCCAATATTTCAGGATGTTATAATTTTACACTCTCCACAGCAAAATTCTCAACACAAAATTTATAAATGTGTTCAGATGAGATGTACCGATAGTGTTAGGGTCACGTACCTACAGAGATCATTGTACCAGGTTTCTGCCTCTGAGCTAAGTTTTGAAGTTAGAAAGATTAAAAGCAGTGGACACAAACATATGTACTTGTAATATCTGAAGTTGAATTTTGTATTCAGAATATAAAATTTAAGTAACTGAAGAATCAGTGAATGGAAATGATAGGACAGTCAGATAATTACTGACTGTGGCAGTATTGATTTAAATTTATGAAAAAAATGTTGTTTGCAGGACCTTCCCAGCTTGTTGAGGAGCTTACGGAAGGAAGCCTGCGATGTCATGTCCTCCAGTTAACCCACTTTGGGTGCCGTTGTCCAAACTGTGTACTCTATTACAGTAAACCTGTGCTAGTAAAACAGGTTTGAAAGTGTTAATTTATTTTCCCCATGTGGTACATGAGTCCAGAGAGTACAGAGTAACATGTTTTTATGTAAAAATGTTTCTAAGTAAAAGGAACATGTCAAGGAGGACAATATCAAAACAGACAAATGAAACAAGGGAAGGTGATGGATATTAAAACCGAGCCATAATAAAATCATGCACGATAGCAGTTCTGCTGCTGATGTGATATAAAAGGAGTAACTAAATTTTGTTTGTGAAGACATGTAATAATAAATGCTGCTAAATTTTCTGCTTATGTTTTTCCTTCCTACATTCTTTTTCACTTAATTTATTTATCTCAAAACTTTGAATCCCAGTAATTTATATTGAAGGTTATTTATATTTGATTAAAATTAACACCCATCAATGAATTAAGCTTTAGAATTATGAATTAAGAATTATGCTTTATAAGTATTCTGTATTTTGAGTAATGGACAGAGTACTATTCATTTTACTTAGGTTTTAGTGGCTTGCCTTTATCATTTCAACTAAATTCCTGAACTGTTACCGTAAATACAGTAACCCATGATCGATTCATTACCTGGGCCAACATCTAATGTGAATACACTGTCCCTGTATCCACTATAAAAAACTTAATCAAAATAATGCTTTTTTGTTTACGTAGATTTCAAAATAAAAAAATGTAATTCCTCAGCACCAGAGAATGTAAATCAATGTAAATAACTTGAGAATAAAGGAATAGGAGATTTAAAGTCATGATGCATGATTGGATCAAAAGTATTGTCCCTTAAAAATTTGTATTAAAATTTTATAGACAAGTCCTACAATACACACACAATATGGGAATATGATTTACATTATTTTAACAATTCAACTTACTGTGTTGGTCCTCAAGGCAGTAAAACCAGGAGACAATATCACATTAGTGTAATACCCCAAGCAAAGCATAAATTTCACCCAGCATCATTCCTTTCTAAACCTGCAAAGATAACTTAATTTCATCACAATACCCTTGGTTTTATCCCCACACTTCTTCCATGATTTTATTCATTGGTCTGCAAAATGGCTGATCTCAGATACTCTTTCACAAATTCTTTAGTGAAAATTAGCAAGATGTAATTTTTATCTTTTGCTGCACTCTGCAGCCCAATTCTGCAAGTGAAAAGTTCACATACAATCTGAGATTTCTTCTCATTCAGAATCTCTTGTCAATTACACCACTTTCACCCATTCATTACCATCATCGTTCACTAAATGTCAATCAGTACAAAATAATTCACAGTTATTGAATCAAATTTTCTTTTGAAGTTACATCTGAACTTTCCAATAGTTGCATATCTGATAGCTCATCTCTTTCTGCTAATAATGGGAGTTATGGTACCAAGGCAGGAAGTAATTGCATAGCTTATTAGAATCTTGAGACAGTCTTACATTCAGTATTATATATATATATATATATATATATATATATATATAAAAAAAAACCTCTAA
>NW_019059970.1:154112-172451 GCF_000696155.1 Zootermopsis nevadensis | reverse complement strand
ATATGAAAGCAAGCCTCTGTAACTAAATGTTATTCTTTCTTGGAATGAATGAACAATTACAGGCCAGAATTGTGATGGCAATGCTATCATTGTCAAGCACTTATATATAAATAAATATATAAAATGTACTAATTCACCCCCACCCACTCAACAGTATGGATCGCAATTCTGACATACAATACCATGATTCTATTCAGCTGAAAAATGTCTCTGCACAACAGAAGTAGACTACATGATGCTGCAATCAATAAGGCAGCCATCTTGATACTCACTACTGTCACAACTTCAAATCCTACTTTTTTTTAAATTTAAGTTTACTGTTTGTGCTCTGTGAGCATAGGATACCATGTACGGCTTTGTTCACGTTGTATGTTCAGTTATGAATCACTTGCACCACATTTAAATGCATCGTATCTATTAGAGACATAATTTATAAAATACTTACAAAATTATACATAAATATACACAGGTATTTAAGTTTTATTAATAAACAATACTTCAAGAGCGTCCTTCCGCAATGCAAGGGATAACTGGAAACAAAGGGCACAGGCCTTCCCATAATTTCATATATCTACGAGGGTAAGTGAGAAAGTTTCCACAATGGCTTATTTTACAGTTTGTCATGTTGGCTGCGCTGCTTATTTTGCGCGCGTGTAGAAGCACGTTATTGAGAAATATGTTTGACCTTGAGGAGTCTGTGCCATGGTTCTGCTTATGAAATCATCTAAGGCTGACGTGTATTTCATAAAGTTTGTGCAAAATGGGTTCCAAAGCAACTCGCAGAAGAGCACGACCATTGGACATTTTACCAAGTCCTATTGAACAGCTATTGTAACGCTGGCGCATTGTCACTGGGGTCGAGACATGGATCCACTATTATGTCCCTATTTGGTCCACTAAATGATGCTTTGAGAAGATGCCATTTCACCAGGGACCAAGAACTGAAAAAGGCAGAGCACGTGTGGCTTGTCACTCGACCAAAAACATTTTTTTCTGAGGGAATACACAAGCTTGTGGACTGCTGGACCAAGTGTGTTGAAAAGGACGGACCATATTGAAAAATGATGCTATTGTACGTACTCACAGCAACTGTATTATTTAACAAAAAATTAATTGCAGAAACCTTCTGACTCACCCTCATATTTTATTTTAGAAACAGCAGTGAGAAATTTGTGCAGGAGGCTGTAATATGCGTACTACACTCTAGGCCTCAAGTTGTATTTGTTGAGTGGTTGGCTCTCATGACTGCATATGAATTCAAAACTCTTCTGGACACAATTGCTGTGCTAAAACCCAGATATTGCTTTTATTTTTTTGCTACACTCCTCAATTGTTTATGTTTCCAAGTTGTTTATAGAATAAGAGAAAACTGTAACTTACATAACTGAACAAGTATATTAGGAATAAAATTAACTGAAAAGGAACAAAGACATAACATTCTAAGCTTAATTTGAATTTAAAACTCAAAAGCCATGAAGAAGAAGAGAAGCCAATATAATTACAGAAAATTAATAGGATACACACTGTTTTTTGTTACACTGGTGTCTTCATTTCTTGTTTCACACATGATTTGAAAGCATCCCAGCCTTCATTCTTGGCATATGACTAAAAAATACAAACATACACCAGAGCTTCAATATAAATCAGTCAGGAGGCCTGAAGACAATTATTTTATGACATATAAATTGACGTCTCATTCTCTATTTTTCACTGACAACATAAAATTACGAAATAAATGTATAAATTTTGGCACTGGATGGAGGTGGGTGGTCAGCTTATTACTCTGGCCACTTACCGCCAGTCCATGTTACTCACTAGACTTGTACTAGAGTCAGTCTAATAGCAGCAAAGAGGAGATCCATGTCCTGCTGGTAATTAAACCTAAATTGTCCTGCAGTGCATCAGACAAAAAATGTCCAGCTAGTCATCTCATCTTATTGGCTAAGCTACCCACAGCTCATCGTATGATTGGAGGGTGACGTATGTCTGCGAAAAGACGAGACCTTATTTTGACAATGAATGTAAATAATTCATACCTTGAAGCCCCTGTGTATTCTGTCTTTCATAATTGCAATGAACTCTCTGTAGCTCAGCTGTCCATCTCCATCTTCATCAAAGATCTGGAACACAGTACGCACCAGGTGGTGGCTCAAGTTGGTTCCAGTGCAAATCTTCACTGCACGAATGAATTCGTCTGGAAACATTTAGATTGAAGCTGCATATATTAACCCAAAACAACAGAAAAGATTGGGAAGTTGTACTCTGGAGTACAGTGACATTCCAAAGGTGTTTTTTATGCCATACTACAAAGATAATTGTTGCAGTCCAAGGTCAATGTTATGCAACGTGTGCAAACAACCTGTCTTCCCACTGTTGCACATGTTTCAACAACAATAATCAAGGGTTTCAATTATTGCACAAAAATGACCCCCCAGTCATGCAGGTTGCCTTCCCCTGTAGGAAAAATGCAACAGATAGATATGGACAGAAACATTAGGTGTTCTTCAGACATGCTACAGTGTGAAGAACACCTAAAAATATGCAAATTTAAATATTTTAGAAAAATAAGGCTGGACAACCGGGGTTTGATTCCCAGCAGAGGTGAGGGATTTTTCTCTTAGCTATCATGTCCAAATTGGCGCACCCAGCCCTGTATCCAGTGGGTACCCTGAGCTCCTCCAGGTGGTAAAGCACCTACACCTCCACACCCCCATATATATTCACGGTGTGATGTTTACTAACTGGCAACTTTACCTTTTACTTTTCTTTCATAAGTGTTTTTTTCATAACATAAATGGTAAAGGAATGGGCAAATGCACACTTGGAGGTCCCATCAAAAAAGTAACTTTCACTAATGCATGATGCCTGACTACTCTCCAGAAGTATCCAAGAATAAGAAGTTCCTGGACAATCACGTAAGTTTGAGCAACACTTTTAATGACTCATCTACCTTTGGAGATAGGATGATCTGCAAGTGTGTACATTCTCATAGCAATAGCAAAGTCCTCCAGGTTATTAAGAAATTGACAAAATACTCTGAACTCTTCAAATGTAATTCCTTTCTCCTCCTTGATTCTGTCTAGCAGGCGATCCAGGTACATGTCATATCTGAAACATGACAGACATTTTAGTTACAATGGACGGCAGCAAGTTGATGTCACTGCTACAACATTCATATGTGCCAACACATAAAGTATGCAGAGACTAAATTTGTAGTTCTGTATATAAAATTGAGGATAGAAAGTTAATCAGCACACATAGAGAGCACTGAATTTCATTCCTTTTAATTCTGGTATCCTACTGTAACATGGTACACAAATGTAAGGTTATGTAACAGTGAATAAGATATGAACAGGATTAAGCACAGCAAATTAAAGTATATCCTAGATTCCAATTAACTGATTCTTTTTCTTGCTTATGTTATCTGTAGATCTAACAACCTGTCTGTAGCTATGAAGTATCAATTCTCCACTTTTTATGATTGTTAAATTTTATATTTTCCATGTCCCGTTTTCATAACTACACATTTATCGAAACTCACATTTAATCCGAAATCTTTACACACTCTAACAAAAGTCTGAAATTTATTCTCTGAGATGCTTTAACTTAATTCCCATGTAATTATGCTGTCTGCTTGTATTATAATTTTTGTTAATACATGCGACTCTTGTAATACATGCTTTTGATATGTGCATGATTTTATTTAAGTATCATAAAAAGGCTTTATATCCAATCTGTGGCCATGGTAGAAGCTTGGTTAGATGCATGCACAGTTTCACTGACACATTCTGACTCCAGGGACTATAAATTAAGGCCTTTCATGGTACATCACTTAGAAAATCCACAGACATTTATACATTTCCTGTTTTACATGATAATTTGCAGGAACGTAACCTCCACATATATCAGAACGGTGTTTCCAAATTTATCATAAATGTTCTTTATTCTCTACATCAGACTTGTGAAAACATTTGCTCTGTGTAACACTTTCTAATTTCCTGTCTGATTTGACTGTCATGATTGATTATAATTGTATAAAGTGATTCAGAACACATGCAGCTCTGTAATGTGTTTAGTGTCCTAGATGATGATCGTTATTTACACGATGACATCAGACCTAACAACTACGAAAAGCAGGCAATGTTAATTTAACAAGTTTGCAACTGTCAAAAAAGAAATATTACCAATGGCTGTGTAAACAACAACTCTGGATAATTGGACAGACAGAGTGACACCTCATTAGTACCAATTAAACTTAACATTTTATATAAGACAAAGCAAATGAAAGAAGCTTTCTGCAGGGTGCAAAGATAATAAAAGTCAATACATCTGTTCATTTGTTTTCTTGATAATGAGCGACCTGCAGCAGACTGGCACCATGTCACCAGTATAATGAGAATGTCAGTTATTTGTGATTAACCCTAAATTAATTTCAACATTTAACAATAACTTTAAGAACAGGGTTTATGCCACTGGGTAAGATAATTGTTTGACCTGCATGCAGGAGGTACTCATTTTCTATCTAGCCCAGGCAAGTTTGAACTTATTTATTTACAGTTTATTTAACGATGCTTTTTAGTATCTGAGACTACATAGCATCAAATGAGAGCTTGACAGTGAGGGAATAAGGAAAACCATGAAAAGTCCCAGTCAGGATAGCCGGTCTGTGGGCCAAGATTTGAATCTGGGATCTCCACAATACAAAGCACAAGTACTAGCCACTCGACCATGAGGCACAGTCGCAAGTTTCAAGATAAGGTGAAGTTACCCTGATCCTTTAGCATCAGAACGTGAAGGATTACAGAGGAAGAAGAAAAATCATCACAGATCCTAGACTGGGAACTAGATGGCGATAATTGGTTAACTTCACTCTTGACACGACATGAAATAACAAACTGAAAATGTTTATGAATGTACAGATTACTTGATAATATTGTGAAAAAAATATCAAAAACAAGTGGATGAATTGTGAATTTTCAGAAATGGGAGAGGAAATGGTTTGGTATTGTCCATGTACTTGCCTAAAGGAATATCATAAGACAATCACACATGGGGCATTTTCATTCTAGTTTTAAAATCTTCCATAATGCAAGTTGTTTTGAATGATTTCAAAAAAGAGACACCTTAATGAAATAGTGCCAGATCACATCGAAAACTTAAAACAATTACAAAACAATTAAGATATTAAACAGTATTTATTGTAACGTGCATACTCATTTGTGTTGAGATAAGTGTAGCGTAGTAGTATCTTGGCAAAGTCAACTTCAGTAATGGTGTCATGCCCTTTAGAAAACTCATGAAATTCTAATTCCAATACTTCTGTTTGAAGATTCTCCATAAACCTGGAACATTAAAAAGCATAAGTTTCCATTACAGGCATTTCTTTATTTACAATGTTCTCAGCATTTATTTTATAATCTTCAATGAGTATGATATATATACGAGACATACAGAGTACAAAGTTGTGGTTAAGGAAAATCAAGAAAAAAGATGTGGGTGGAAGTAAAATATCGAATAGTTTGTTGAATTAATTTAACTGGTTAATGACATCACATGGTGGTCTGTGATTACAGAGATGAACTTCCAGGGTCTCAAAACACATTTCTTGATCATAGGAGTAACTGCCAACTTCTCAAGAAGGTCCCTGTATAATGTTACATGGAACGACTGAATTGAACAGTAACAAAACCACCATCAATTTGTTTTATTAAATCTAAATCCAGATATCACACTTCAGTTCAAGGCATGGAGACTATATACAATAAATGTCAGGTTTTTATAAACTGCAGCTCATTTAGAAATACTAAAAACCTAAAAGAAAACTGGGTTAATTAAACATTTGATTTGCTTGACATGTTGTTTATTCTCTGCAATGAAATGAGCCTCAGAAAATTTAATAACTGGTCTATTTAGGCAAATATTAAATTAAATTGTGAATTAAGCCTATATAAACCACCTTGCATATTCTATGTACATAAACAGGATCATGACCACTCAACATGTCAATTATGATAAATGTTTGATGATTATTATATGTAGCTAATGCCTCCATATTCTGTCTTGTCATAACCTTTCTGGCCTATACCAATACAGGCAAGGGTATAAAATTAACTTCCAAGTGGGAGTTATCACAGAGGGGACCTACTCTTTAATGTGGACTCTGAACAATGGTGGAGATATGCGATTGTTTATTTTTAATCACATGAATTGTGTATATACATACCTGTTCTCAATATGTATTGGTGTAACAAAAGTGTCGGGTAGGGTGAAAATGTAAGGGTAACATTGGACTGTCTACAGATTGCCTGAAAATGTTCTGCCTCTTCACTTTAAAATTAACAAGATTTGATGTATATAATCAGGATTATAACTATTTTAAATTTTAAGAAAATAAAATTCAAACTGTCACTTAATACATTATTAAAGGTATCAAAGTACTACGCTCAAAGACCTTATCCTGACCTTCTGAACCCCTCAAAGCGAAGTTCAGCTTTCCCCTTCTTTCCAAAGAAGTGAACAATGAGTGTGGTGTCCACCATGTGCTTTCTCTGCAGTCCCTGTTCATCGTCCACATAGTCATCCACAACGGGCTGTTTCTTCTTGTCCTCTTCTCTAGACACAACCTCTGGTACCCCATGCTTACCCTTCCAAGCATGACTAAATATCTTCTCCATCTGCAGCAGATTCATATGTTCAGTTAACAATACAACATGGCTTCAAAGCTTCAAAGCAGGTTGCGAGCAAGCAGAGTGTGTATAAAAGCAGCAGTCACCAGATGCCCCCAAGGAACTAACAGAGACCTGTTATAAGCAGAATACAGTTAACTGCAAGGAAACACAACCAAAGTATTCAACACCATATACACGATGGAGCTATACTACATTTAATGAAAAGCCACTTCACATAGTCACACCAGGTTTGATTAAATAGTCAGACACCCTGGTATAAATTTGAAGCAATTCCTCTTGCCAGTTACATCATGCATAGCCTAATAGGAGCAGTGGCATATGCATATGTACAGCACTAACAGCACACAGGTGACATGATATTAGGATTTATAAAAAATAGTCTTGTCTAGTACAGTGGTATTCAACCTGGGGTACGCGAAGACATCTTAGGGGGTACGTGAAATTTTAAAAATAAATATATTATTTTATGATAAACACTGAATAATCAGTAATGTAATTTATTTAATTTATTTTAGATGTAGATTATATACTACGTATAACTTGAATTATACACCAACAACTTTGGAGGTACAAAGTTGAAGAAAATTTTTATCTGGGGGGTAGGCGAACAAAAAAGGTTGAATACCATTGGTCTAGTAAGCACTACAATAATCTGATAACATACTCTTGACACTGCCAAATGATTCTGTGGAGATGTATCAACAGCAGACATGATCTTCCTAATATGCATTAATTCCATGCATATGCAGAGAAGTATAACAAAGACACAGGTTATGAAAACACATCACACTAGATGTAACATCACGAAAGCCATGATATTTGTCAGTGTATCTCTGGGTAACAAAACCAAGCTAGGATCGAAACCACCAATTCAATCAGTTTAACAGGGATCACAAAGTACTCTCACTCAAATACAATGACACGGGTCAGACGTCAAGCAGAATAACTGAAAACCTCTGGAGTTTCAAGAAAGGATCATATAATTTTTTTCACTGAAATGTATAGACACACAGCATTGCATCTAATGAATCAACATTAAGGAACCATTCTACAGTAAATATGGTACAAAGTGACCATCAATGATGCAGAATTTTGGTACAAGACACAAACACTACCACTGAATGTTACTCACTACTGAACACTATTCTGAGCTACGTAAACACAGTCCAGATACTCACATCACAATTATTTAAGATTTATTTTAATATTATCATCCCACCTACTTCTACATCTTCCATGTTGTCCTTTCCCTTCAGGCTTTCCAACTAAAATTTAGTAAGCATTTATGATCCAAATCATGCTACATGTCATAACTTAATCCTTATTGTTGATTTAATCACCTTAATAATATTTGGTGAATAATAAAAATAATGAAACTCATTATGTAATTTTCTCTGTCTCGTGTTACTTCCTTTTTCTCAAGACTTTAGTATCTTTACCTAGCCAAACATTAACCTCACATATTCACATTCACATATTATTATTCACAGAGTTGAAAAAATGCACTGAAATAGAAGACTGTTTGCTTATCCATGGCCTACTACGTATGTGTACTTCTACACAACTCAGAAAACAATTTCATGTGATAATGTTTCAAAAATGGCTTAATTCTGCACCATCTTTAATTCTGATTGCCAAACATTAATTCTTCAGGACATCAGGGCAATGTCAGCTTTTGAATGAGTGGTTATACACCCAACATGCACTTCCACTTACCCAAAATTGTTATTACCGTAAAGAATTGTATATTTTGACAATTCAATTCAATTCTATTCAATTCAGTCATAATAATGGAATAGTTTCATTATTTCAGTATAATCTATTTTAAGAACAACTTGGGAAAATAACAGGTACTTTAGTTAGATATTCATATAAAAACATGTCCAATGTGACAAATAAATTAAAACATGCTACAGGACTTTGTCTGTATTCGACTATACCATACATTTTTGAGTTTTTATTAAATATGTTTAATATTCATAGACATTATCATGGATAATCCTGAATCACTCATTGCCCTGATGATGGAAGCAGTGAGGACCTGTGATACGTTGGTAAACTTCTACCAGCTTATACAGCACTACGACCCAGAAGACAGCCATCTTTGGACTCACAGTCGTGAAAGCCTCAAATCCTACTGAAAGTTGTTAATAGTAGTACTTTTGCTACCTCCAGATGTTTTCATGCTACCTGCTTGTAAGGCACAAACCATTATCCAGCAGAACTTCACACATGTGACGGGATGACAAGCAACAACAACAGCAAACCCAAACAATTGACTTACAAATGTGGGCGATGATTTTTTCTTGGCTTCTAATTCTTGCTGCTTTTGTTTCTTGTCAGGATAAATCACTAGGACTGAGCGGGCCACCAGCTTCATCAACTAAAGTAACACCAAAAGTAATATAGTAACCTAATTAAGTAGCTCGGTGTTAATGTATGAAAAAATTGTTGTCTGGTCTTGCAGAGAAATAAAGAATAAGTGGGTAATAATAAACATTAAAAACAAACTGTATTTCAGAAATAGCTGCTGCACTAATGTATCTCAGGGGCAAGGTTTGTCTCAGGTACATAGAAGTAAATACCCTATAAAATGGTGAATAGATGGAATAATACTACTAATAATAATAAAATAAAATAAAAGAGCTACAGCCAACAAATGCAGATTATGTCAGCAATCTGAGGAAATGACAGATCACATTGTGTCTGGATGACCAGTGCTGGCAAATGAGCAATATATACAATGACATGATCGTGTCTGTGCTCAGTTACATTTTAACATTGTAGGAAAGTAGGGATAAAGTTAGTATTGGTATGTAATTAAGAAGGGAGCGGAGAAGATCTTGAAATACAACAAATGTGGAACGTTCAAGCAAAAGTAATCCCAGTAATTAAAGGAGCACCTGGAAATGTCTCCAGGTCACTCAAAAAATATTTGGCCAACATCCTGGGCGAACACGACATTAGGCAACTTCAGAAAACTGCCATTCTAGGAACATCATACATCATTCGAAAGACGCTCATGTAAAATGCATAATACTGCCTCAGGCGAAATCTGCCTAATGCATGTAACACGTATTAAAAAACAAAATGTATTTCAGAAATAGCTGCTGCACTATCTACCTCAGGGTCAAGGTTTGTCTCAGGTACATAAAAGTAAATACCCTGTAAAATGGTGAATAAATGGAATAATAATAATACCAGCAAAAATAATAATTATAATACAATATACTAATTAGTATTACTAGAATAATAAACATCATAATGTTTACTACAATATTGGGCAAAATAAAATATATAAGCAAAAACTGGACAAGACATCCTACAAACATATTAATGGTGGCTACAATAGGTCATACACAAAGGCTGTTATAAAAAAGCATATAAGTTTGGACAAATTTAATGGCCAACTACATAAGACCAACACAACTGTGTAAACCAGTACTAATGGGAGTTTGACTCAAGAGATACAAATGTATTAACCAATTCGATTGACTTGAGAGATACAACAGTGTAAACCACTATCTATTGTGCATTTTGTTCAAAAGAAACAACGATGTAAACCAGTCCTGGTGGGAGTTTGACTCAACAGGGAAAATAAGTACAGCAGACACTTTGTAGCAAGAAGCTGACTGTCTTCTGGCCTCTTGTGCCACAAGTTTACTGATATTTCAGAGATGCTTGCTGCCCCAATGACAGAGGCAGCAAACGTTCATAAACTTCTACCAAACGTTACGGCTTAACAACCCTGAAGACAACCAGCTTCATATTTACTACCATGAGAACCTGAAATATCTTGACTTTGTAACTGTTTTGAAGCTAGCAAACGTATGATAAGAAACCAGACTCTTGCTCTGAGGGTTCCAAGTTTGATCCCTGACCAGATCGAATCATAAACTCTTCCAAAGCTTAGGCTTTGCCAATGTGGAAGAACAAGGCTTTCACCACGAACAAGAACTCACCTTAAAACCCTAACTCCTCTACTTCATGAGATAGGCAAAAAACAGGAACTCTTAAGAATGTAGATATTAGTCACAGACAGTTGTCAACTTTTCATTCTTGTCTTCAAAATAAAGAGAGGAATGCAATGCTGCTAAAAATGGAAACATTAAAGATATTACTCATATACAAAAATATGCTAAGAGAAGGAAGATTCAGAACCAGATACCACAAGACAGCAACTGGATGGCTAAACTGTAGACAATGCCTAACCTTAATTTGCCTTTGCAGAGGTTTACTTGTAATTTTAATAGATATAACTGACCTCTCTATACCCTTGCTAGCAATTACAGAGGCATATTTCTGTATAGGGGTAGGTTACTTAAGAGCCAACTGAGAGTTACACACTTTAAAGTACTGTACAATCACATACACACTCACATACAGAGTTAAGGTTCTATAATAACAATGTCACATAATGTAGTGTCTACCAACCAGACATAACAGTCATTCAAAGCAATAACATACTCGAACATGGAGGCTAGGAGTTTATAAGGCATCTATGTTAGTTGGCAACACTGCTGCAAACAGAAACTTATGTTAAAATCAAGGAAAGAAAATGAATGAACCTCCTTGAAAAAAAAAGGGGCCTGTCCTACCCTCTAACTTTTGCTACAAAATAATGAGAATGTCAGAAATATGTTTCTCAAAGTAAAGTTATTCTTTATGAGATCTGACATATTCACAGTGATAACACTGTAGTCTGTGTAACCATGTTTTGGAGGAACAAATGCATAATGTTACCACTGTGTCTAAACACAACATCATATGAGCATATGGCAGATATGAAGGTAACGATCCTCCAATTCTAGACCTCGGTACTAGATGGAAGTGAATCAGTGCTCTAGTCTGGCTAAGAAGCACTTCAATGTATAGGAAACTCCTGAGTTGAAAATAATTGCCTCAGCTGTAGTTCTTGGATTATCATAATGATAATCATCATTAGTATTATTGTTGTTGTTATATTATAAACAACCCGCCTGAGATAAAAAAACTCAGGAAAAAGAAGTTTATTGATTCTCCATTAGGAACCAGTCTGATGGTTGGATACAGGACATAATTAGTGATTTATGATAAATATTTACAAATTTACATATGTACAATTGCATGGAACATGTTGGATTGGTTCTATGTAGAATACAAGCATCTTCATTACATTTGGGTAATGTCATTTAGTATTTGGTGTGTAACCAACCAATTAATTATTACCCAGAGGCGGTGTATTCATGTTAGCAATATTAGCCTGGCTAACACTTTTAAAAATGACAAATAAAAAGCCTTAATTTTGTGATTTAATTGCATTCCATACAATGTTCAACAGCAGAACCAATCAGAAAAAATGAATCATTAGCATAATATTTCTTGTGATTTTAATTATGTAACCTTTGTTGTACGAGTGTACAATGTAACATATGCAAATGGCAAAATTTAACATTCTCCCCCCTCAGGATTTGGCCAATACTTGTGAATAGCCCACGACTGCTATTATCAATGATTTTCAAAGTTTATCACAGAATTCCTTTAGGATGAGTATACTGGAAGACAGAAGCACTTGAAACATATCACATATACTTAAGTTCAGTGCTTAAATTGCTTTATTTCTTCTATTAGGAGTACATATCTTACGACTGATTTTTGGCAATTTTTAAAGGTTGTTATTTGGTATAGAATACTCGGGTCAGATAGGCATTAGTGTTATGTCTGACTTAGTATTTTCTTATCAGTTATTATAATTGTTGTTAAAGAATTATCATCACCAAAGAATTTGTGACACACTTTGTAGCAGTGACTTTGTCCCAAATTTGGTTTTAACTACCAAGGAAGTTGATAATGTTTACACAAGAACTTGAAAAGCAGAGGTTCATTCACCCAGAAATCTACTAGCCAGGTCAAAAACATTTCCTTTTGAATTCTATCACAGAAGAGCATGGATAATTATAAATAAAACAGACACACACAGTTATTTTGCATTAGTATAGACAGAGACGAATTCTGAAACAATAAACACTGATTAGCACACGCAAGCAAGTACCATACATCTGGCTGCAAAAAGAGGCAATTTATGGCTTATCATACCACTCAGGACGAAATCACACGTTTGTGAAAAATAGTGTTATATTATGGGCAAGAAACACAGAAAACAGTCACTGCTAGCACTACGGCAAAAGTTTCAGTTATTCTCCCTAGCAAAAAAATTATTTATGCATGTGATGTAACATACAAGTCCACTACAGAAATTGCTCACTTTTAATTTTGAATTACAATTTTAACCAACAGGAATGAATAATTCTACTACAATTAAAAAAAATTGTAGTATCTGGAGATACACATTACTTTCATTTATATCTTTGAAATTATGCTAAAATGTCAGTATTTTTCATCAGATTCATATCTAAACATTCCAATATCACTAAATTAAATGTTGTTTAAATTCTAAAAATTAATACTTCTAACTGTAATCTGATTTCGGTAAACGTGTATTTACGTGTCATTTCAAGTGGACTAAAGTTCTTCAAGTAACACTAATTATGCTTATTTATAATGAATATTAACAAAACACTATCCTGTTAAAATAAAAACCCTGAGAGTGATCGTACTTCTGAGAGGCTTTCGTATCTTGAAGTATGCAGTGATGTATATTTTTTCCAAAAACTTTGTGAGTTTTAAACCTTTCATTATGAGAATTTTACACAATATCATTGCAAGTAACTTGAGACCTGAGTGGTGTGATATTCACATTTCAAGGATACAGGGATGTTAGATTTGTAGAAAAGTGAGGTTATGACAATACATAGTCCCTGTACCCTTGGTGTGTAGGTTACAGATGCAAGCTGGCGAAGACCTGAAATCTGACCACCACCACCAGACACACCTGCGTCATCAACTTGTAAAGACAATTTCATTAAATTATGGAATATTTCTTTGGAAAATTTTAAATTACAAAATAATAGTCTGTTTTACTGTTCTCATTATTCAAACTAGAACGGTGTTAAGAAATCACACTTTATAGCGCAATGCCGAGATAAAACACAAGCAAGCCCATCTGTTATCATTCATTTTAAAATAATTACAACATTCAGGTATATAACCACTCAATATTTGGTAGGACTTAATTTGTGGGGAGAATGTTTTTTAAAAAAAAAACAAATGACCCCCTTCCATACTGAATTATTAAAGATATAACTAAATTATTTATTTTGTTTTAATATTTCCATGACATTTTGTAACTAACAATGTTAAACGGTTGCGAAATATTCAGTATGAAATTCTGAATAATGACAAGAAAGATTTTGTTTCAAAAACATACAGCTGAAGAGACTTTCTTGTTCATAGCATGTCAAGGAAATAAGAAAAGTTATATGAAGTTTATATAAAAATGTTGATCTTTTATCACCAGATTTTTTTTTCACTAAAATTTGCAGGAAAATTGTTTTCTCATACAACCTTGATCAGGTCTCATGGACAACTGGTTAGTTTGCTGCCTTGTATTCAGGACATCATGGGTTCAAGTCCTGGCCCAGAGATCATCTGTACTGATAGAGATTTTGTATGGTTTTCACCCCAATTTAATAAAATCCAAAAAACTACCACTGATTGAATTTTATTATGTAAAATTTTAGGTTTTCACAGCTGTGAGTATGAAGATTTCTGTCTTCTGGGTTGTTGCATTGCGCTGTGTAGTATGGAAGATGTTTATCAACGTTTTTGGAGGTCTTACTGCCTCCGTCATCAGGGCGATTAATCGTGCAACAACCCAGAAGACAGAAATGTTGAATTTTATTAATTTCAATTTGAATTCTATAGGAATTAAACATATTTTCTACCACCAATGGCCGCTCTAAGGAAAGATAGTAGAATGAACAGGTTTTGAACCTAAAAGAAAGAAAGAAGAATTAGAAGGGTGTTCCTGCGGCAGTACAATATATCAGACATATTTTCTACATAAGATTGACGTGACTGATGTTGGCACCTTACACATATTTTTTATAACTAATCAAATCAGTCATAGCATTATAAGGGTTAAGTTCCGGACATATTACGATGCTGAGACGCAAGATGTGTGCTGGTCATAGCGTGGGTTAGAACATGCATTCACACGATAACTCACAACTTGGCGGGTTGCCTCATCAGTCTCTCGGTCGTACATCAGCTTTCCTCCCATCAAGCGACGGATCTGCAGTCAACAGTACAACAAGACACTTTTTTATCTCATTTTTCTGCTGTTTGATGGAGTGGAAGATTTCATAAGTAAAAAGTTTAATAACTACTCAAAAGTACAGTTACTTAGTGATTATTGGATTTGAAGTCAACCCAACTGCACTGATTATTTGTGACTGAAATTTCTATTTATTTAACGATGATGTCAGCAGAACCAAATTATAGGATTAATAACTAATGAACTGGAAAGGATATGGCAGAAAGCCAGTCGTGGTATAATTTCAGGTACTAAATTTCCCTGAAGAGGCTAAGGAAAACCACGAAGAATTTTAAGATGCCTGGTTTCCGGGCTGAGATTTGAACTCGAAACCTTCAGCATACGAAGAAGGGTTGATAACCACTTGTCCACAACGTTCGTTGTTAGCTTGTCAAAAACATTTCTCCATGGAATTGGTTATTACATAAAAATCGAATTTAAGAAACCGTCTCACAAAGAAAATGAGTGGTTGGACGAACTTCCTATTGGGAAATAAAATCTGATGTAAATTTGTCACCAGTCAGTGAAAAGGTTTGGCATTCTTGGTACAGTAGATTTATTATTATATTATTTAGTGTTCTGTCTGACGACAGGTCCATATGAACAGGATCCTTCCATCCTTTTCTCGGACTGGGACCTGTTCATATACGTTCTTGGCAGATGATCCAGAAGTGGTTCGCCATTGCCTTCTTCTGTGTGTGAATGGAGTAATTGTTGGGATGCCACGGAGAAACCGGGGAAGCCCCCGGAGGAAAACTCCGTGTTGCCTAGACCACGGCCTTGCCCAACACAAGTTATAAATTCGGGCACCGCCGGGAATCGAACCCGAGACCCCAGGATTATAAGGCCAGCGTTCTAACCGCTAGACCACCGTGGCCATGAGTACAGTAGATGCAGTGAAACAAATCCGTCATAAAACCTAAGACTGGAGTCACCAGCAGGAACCGCATCTCTGCAAACCATCTGACTGAAGTGCTAGTTGGGTTGCAGCATTCCAGGGTTCATACTCACCACCAGGAACTCGTTCTTGTCAACACGTTGGTTACCATCCGTATCAAACATATTGAAGGCAATACGGAATCCAGTTTGTGGCTCTGAAACGTCAACGGAATGTACTATGTATCTTCAATTATACTTTTGAAGTAAAAAATTATAGGACGATTAACAAAAAAGAATTGTAAAGGTAATTAAGCTTCTGTGGGCTATCTAAGGTAAAATCCAAGCATTTGCTTGAACGAAATGAGGAAAATTACTAAAATCTCGGTCAGGATATTCCGTTTTCGAGCCGAATATAAACCCGTAATCTCAATTTACCGAATGACATGATTCTTACTATATTTATTTATAGTTTAGATATGATTCTTATTATGAGATTAGGTTAACACGTGCTTTGAAATGAGTACTTACTCGTCAGGATTGAGAGCAGAAACAGGTACTCTGTGTAGGATACGATGCCTGGAAGAGAGAACACCACTCAGTTACCAAATATAACCTAGCTAGTTCACAAATGTTACGTCTTTGTGGCATTGAAGTTATACAGAATACCTCCAAAAAGACGTACAAAACCATACGGAATTTTACAAAATATGGCTGCTGTATTAATAACTTCATGTCTTATAAAATTAGCAGCGAAATCAAATATCTGAAAGCTAATAGCTTTTAAAATACACCTTTTCGTGTCTTTTTAGTTTATTGTTGCAACATTAGTTTCTCAGGTTTTATAAATTTATTTTCTACTTTTTCATTTTCAATCATTGTTAAACACACTCCGATTATAATCAACACCGCACGCATCCTGGAATAATATTTAAAATTACGCCGCAATGAAACCAAAGCTGGGATCCATGACAGTTACGGAGTGACCGAACAGTTAGCTAAGAAAGGATGCTGAGTTTATCAACCGCGAATCTTAGCAAATGTTGAAAAAAATCTGTCCTGAGAAGACATTACTTTTTCAGCGGGTACGGTGACGAGATGAATAGAATACTTAGGGACCAGTCTCCAGGAACACTTGAAACACAAAACGCAAAGTAAATTCCTTACGCGTTAATCGCCATGAAATGTTCGCTTAATAAGGTCCCTTCCTACCGTCCGCATATTTCATGGAAGGGTTATTTTACTTGGCGTCTGAACCTATTCCAATTTCCAGACCTAGATTCATCTACGAAATGAGTACTAACTAACTAACTAACTAACTAGATGGCTTACCGAACTCGAAGGTTCATCACCGAATTAACCAAAGCCCTCCACCGGACCCTGTCCTGGGCCAACAAAATCCAGTCTCCTTCAACTCCTCTCTCCCATAGATCCCGCCTGAGATTATCCTCCCATCTACGTCTAGGTCTCCCCAGCAGTCTCTTCCCCTCAGGCTTCCCGATAAATACCTGGAGCACACCTCTTGTACCATTCATGCACGCTACATGCCCCGCCCATACCACTAACTAGCATTTGATTAAAATATTTATGTACCAGATCGTTCCCATTTCTTTTCATATTCATCTGTATCACAGACAATTTTTCTCATTATGAAGAATTCGCATCCGTTTGACGTATACACGATACTACAACTGAAGACTATTTGCTCATGGAGGTTAAACAAACGCTGAATTCATTAGGAATACGTAAAACGGGCAACGTTACAACGCGTAGCATAGGGCAGTGGACAGAACGTGAGAGGTCGTATGATGACATTTTCAGTGAACTTATGCAACAAAATTCTGTACGTCCGACGATGTTTCACTGCAGTAAAATTCTGAGGTCCAATTCCGTCATGGAGGTCCCAATTTCTGCGGCAAACTTCATAACAGAGAATGACTTAAATCATCGTAAGTTCAAACACTTTTTGGTGGAATTCGGTAACGTACTTTATCGCACTGAAGTAAGGTTCCTTGGAAGGGCAAATATGCTAAGACATCTTTTTAATAAGAGCAGAAACTGAGATGTTCAACACCAAAAAGGAAAACCATGCACTCGAATTATCAGATGCAGAATGATGTATTCTTGAACTGGTTCTTGGTGGATAAAATATCTCTACTGAACTAGCGTAAATCGAAACTTCAGAGAAACAGAAAACTTCTCCCTGATATATTTCATGATACCAAAGCTTTTGAAATAAAATTAGAATCTATTTAATAATCACGTTGAAGAGCGAAACGAGGACCATTTCCCTTCACGTAAAAGCGTTTTAAAAACATCTGGAGAGACAGAGAGAGAAGTTGCCTAGTCAAAGGAAAACTTTTCAGAAACTATCCAACTGATTCAAAACAAATTATCATCGAGATTTGATTATTTTAAGATTCTTCTTCTCCTCAGAACACTTCCACAGTAAATACCAGTTACATCAATACAATCAAGATGGAAACAAATGGACCTGGCTAACGATTCGATTAAAAATACCTTCAGACGATCAGACCTAAAGACATTTTATTCCTGACTCCACCCCCACCCCCCCACCCC
>NW_019059970.1:118645-139211 GCF_000696155.1 Zootermopsis nevadensis | reverse complement strand
CGTAACCAAACTGCTTATGATTCAATCTGAAATAACTCCTCAAATTATCTTCTTCTAATGATAAATGATTCTTTATTAACAGACAGAAAGATCCTTCTTCACGTCTGGTTTTCAATATTGAACTCATAGGTTTTCTTTGTTTCTTTCGCGACAAATAACACAGCAACACGTCATCTTCTTCTCATTCTTCGAGTAACCTTTTTAGAAGCATTTTTATACTCATTTTTCACAGAATATGTGCACGTATGTCTCAACAAAACAAAGAAAACAAACACTTTGCCGCATGTCTCGGTCGTCGCCTCAAAAGTGTGTGGCGACAAGCTGCGATGTGTCCGTCTCCCGTCTCTGTCGCGTGCCTCGGTCGCTTGTCTCTGTCGCGTGCAGCCAAAATTGTACCTTTACTGCTGAGATGGGGGTGACAATTTTCGTGAGTGTGGAGTTTCTATTAAATCTTAAAAATAACTTTGGCCTTTGAGCTATTCGTCTATCGCTCATGTATTTTATATATAAGATTTTAATAAATCTGGTCGGGAAATCTGTAAGGAACAAATCATTTGGAAGCAATATTAAAATATGTCGGATATGGATTCATCTGGCGCAGAACACAGATCAGTGGCTGACTCTTGTGAATACGTTAATGAAACTTTGGGTTCCGTAAAAGCCGACTAATTTCTGACAAGTTGAGTTACTATTTAAGGAAATAACAGCTGTTTAATCTGACAATCATACGAGAACTTATAAATGTCCTCCGTGAGAAAAAACATAGTTACTTAATGTTAAAGCAGGTGGTACATATAATTACCAATTGACTTTAAAGGGTTAATGTTAACGTGATAGGCCTAAGAAGATATGAGATTATAACAAAGAATTTTTTCAGTAATGTAATCAGAATTATGAGATTTAATCCAATGACACAAGGAACAAATACATTTTATCGCAATTATAACTGCATTCAACCACAAATTCTACAGAGACCGAATCCCCTGCGTTATGAATGCAGCCGAGTTCCTCTGTGATTTCATGTATGATAAGCGATACTGGTGATCAACACTTGATGCACACGAATTCAAGTCAACTGTTTAATGTACCAACATTCTGCTCATCAAAATCAACTTACGTCGAGGTTCTTGTTCCACGACGGACTCCAGGAAGTCTTGGGGCGTCATGTAGAGCTGGCCGTCATACTCGACAGACGCAAACTTGATGAAGCGTCTCTCCCTGGACGTCAGCTTCACAGCGCGCACGAGTTCATCATCCATCTGAAGCAAAGGATTACAGAACACATCACAAATACAGGTGGAGTACACATAACTCCAAAACGCGATCCTCGCTGGACCTTATCATGTCTTAAGGCACACAGCTTCCTTCATCTCCACCTGATTAATCACCTTTATAACTTAATACGGACTTAATTACTTAAAGGAATTTAACACCATGATTGATTCATTTTAGTAACATGAAAATAGCAGTCAACATATTGCATGCTTCAAGGTCACAACAAAATCGAACAACGTTACAAATATCTACCAGACTATACGGCGTAATATTCCACAAGACCATCATCTTTATATTTGCCACCGTGAGAACCTGAAATCTCACCAGGCTATTATGTTTGATACTGAAGATTTCTGTCTTCTGGGTTGTTGCATTGTGTAGTCTGGTCGATGTTAACCAACGTTTCAGAGGTCATACTGCCTCCATCATCAGGGCGATGAGTATGAAGATTTCTGTCTTCTGGGTTGTTGCGCTGTGTATGCGGGTCGATGTTTACCAACGTTTCGGAGGTCATACTGCGTCCGTCATCAGGGCAGTATGACCTCTGAAACGTTGGTGGACATCGACCAGACTACACATTGCAACAACCCAGAAGACAGAAATCTTCATACTCACCGCTGTGAAAACCTCAAATCATACATGTCTGATACTGTCCACTGTCTCGGCGTATATATGATATTCATGACGTTTCGGGAGTTCGCCTACCCCTGTATTAAGGAGATTGGTAGTCGTTACACTGACAACATAAAGTACTAGCTTGATATTCAAAGGTCCCAAACGTCGTCACTAATATTCAAATAAAAAGTAATAAAAAAATATCAATAATGTACTCGGACAGAAAGTATGAAGAAGACAAGGCAGGCATTTCCTTCAGTAACTGTATCTGCTGTAAAGGATCTACGAACAGACTCCACGAAACTGTGACGCAGGATTTGAAGAAAGACAAAATATATGGAAAGCAATTTTTTTAAGAACTGCAATAATTTTCTTCAGAAACAGCTACTTGGACACAGAAATACAATGGACGATGTTCTGGTGAGCGTGAATACATTACTTTCATATATCATCTCGTCGTAAGGAAACGGGTTCGAGATGGCATGGGCTATAAAACATTTTATAATTATAAATATGCGAGTCTAATGTTATTTAGGGGCGGGAGAGAAATTTTTATAGTACGAGCAAGCCAACAGGTGTCGTTTCATATCGTTTTAATGCTGTCTCCATGGTCGTAAAACTTTCCAAAGTCTGAAGAATAACGGTCACTTGGCGACTGACGCTCAAGGCGGGGGGGGAGAATGCATTAGAGCAGAGATACGCCGAGTCGAGAAAGACTGGTCCTTCACGCAACGATTTCCAAACACAAGTTTCCTTCCACACAGATGGCGCGCTGCTTACCAGCTTCACAATAGCAAATAAGAGCACATACGAGGTGCGATCGGAAAGTTTCTAGACTGCGCCTATAAAAACCCGTACACTTATCTCAGGTATTAAATTCATCCATCACCCTCGAAGTAGTTCCCCTGGGAGTGAACACAACGATCCCAGCGCCGCTGCCAAGCCTGGAAGCATCCCTGGAAATCTTTCTTTGTCAGCCTGTCAAGCACCATCTGCGATTCTGCCTGAATCTCTTCTATCGTCTCAAATCTCCTTCCCTTTAGCTGAATTTTCATCTTTGGGAAGAGGAAGAAGTCACACGGAGCTTAGAAAGGAAGTTGGGGGGTCGGTTCTTGCAAGATCTTTGAGCTCCTGACAAACGAGAAATCGATTCTGCTTCTGGTCCTCAGACAGGATGCGTCGCATGTGGAGTTCTTCCTTTAGAATCAGCTGACAGGTCCCATAGCCTATCCCAACAATGTCGCACAAGTCGTTGATGGTACGACGTCGATCTTCGTGAATGGCCTGCCGAATCTTCGTAACATTTTCGGGCGTTGTGCTCGAAGATGGTCGTCCAGAACGCTCGTCATCATCGACAGAGGTTCGGCCATTTTTAAAACGTGAATGCCACACAAAAGCTTGTGCACGACCCATTGCGGACTCCCCAAATGCTTGCTTTAGCATTTCATAGGTTTCCGTAGCCGTTTTGGCGAGTCTTTGGCAAAATTTGATGCACACGCCATTCCGAAATCGCAGGAGGGCGGAGTAATGCACTACCGAAACGCCCGTAACTAAGAAACAAATGCTAATTCGATGATGCCGGCTGGCCCACTGATTCACTATGAATGTAGGCCGCACCCCCTAAAGGCAGAAGCTCGTACTACATCCGGTTCGCCCGCTATTGACACAGTCTTGAAACTTTCCGATCGCACCTCGTGATTATGATGAATGCAACTGTATTATTATCTCTGCTCTCGAGAAACTGTGTGACTTTATAAAGTTGAATCATCTCTCCGTCTACAACACACGAAGTAAATTAAAATCAAATGCAGTTACCTGCCGACTCTTAGATTACATAACCACGTCGTATTGGTGACAGAGGTTGTATTGTCTGCAATGAAGGAAAGATTATAATGAATGGTAAATAGTTAAGAATATGAAAGTAGGGGGTCGTGATATATTTATGAGTACCATTCCGGAATTCGCCTAGACAGACTGAGGTAAACCACAAAGTATACGTCAAGAAAGCCAGTAACATGGCCGAGATTCGAACTTTATACCTTCAAAATACCGCTATACTAACCTGTTCGGGGCAAATGAAGTCTGCAATTTCGCATTTGAAAACTCGATATTGCAGAGCACGAAGCCGTTTGTTGTATTGTAACATCTCAGAGAGATAATAAGCCCCCAGACCCAGGGGGGGAAGGTCGAACTTGCGTCCTCCGGGAAGCAGTACAGTTTTATCCAATTTAGACGCGCGTGGGCTCGATCTCGTGACGCGCCTCTGGAGCGAGGCCAGGTGATGCAGTCACGTCCGCATCAGGTGACCCTCCTGCATTTCTTTTGGGTTTCCAAGTTCGAAATTCCTCCTCTCTGAGTCTTTATATCCCAGCAACGAGCAGTCGGGACCAACAGTGCAATTTCCGGGGGATTATTCTTTCGTGGTATTTCGAACCTTCATTCAGAAGTGTAGTCGGAAAACCTCAAGGGAGATGACCACTTGAGACAAAAAGAATATCATGAGGTGATATTGTTGCGTCATATTGTGATGATTATAATTGCTTATTTTAACCGTCTAATCACAATAAAATATTTTATTAAATATTAAAATATTATTACTATAATTAACATTTAATATGTAAAATATATTAAAATATATATTAAAATGATGCTCTTTCTATCGAAATGTTCGATTTACAATTAGAGCATCATTAATATATTTTAAATATTAAATGTTAATTATAGTAATAATATTTTAATATTTAATAAAATATTTTATTGTGATTAGACGGTTAAAATAAAACAAAAAGAATATCATCAAAATGAATTTTTAAAGACATCAGACACTGTCTATTGTCTGAGAGAGGCCTTATATTTCATACACTCGACGTTTCGGGAGTTAGCTGTACTCCTGTCCCATAAATCTGACGGATCGTTTAATGTCTTTGGTGGGAGGGGCAGTTGGTATCAAACTTGGTACATTTTTAATACTAAACTACGCTAGTATTCTAATCACTTTACAACCAGGACACGAGTTGAACCAACTCTCTAAACGTCGTATAGGTTAATATCAACTCAGACGATGAACAAATCCAACATATCAGAACGATGATTCAGCAACTGTCGCAAATCTTACAGAACAACTGAAATTTGTCTGTAAGAACCAGGTTTTGTGAGTGTAGACAGAAGTCATCTGCCTCAGGACATGGTCCACTGGAGGACTCTTGTCAACACGGTAAAAAGACCCTCGGGTTTATGGCAACAGAATTCCACTGCCGCGTTAACAACAGTACGCAATTTATCCCTTCATAGCCTTCAACAGCATTTTAATATTATCCTCCACATACGCCTAGGACTCCACGGTGGTCTAGCGGTTAGAACGCTGGCCTTGTAATCCTGGGGTCTCGGGTTCGATTCCCGGCGGTGCCCGAATTTATAACTTGTGTTGGGCAAGGCCGTGGTCTAGGCAACACGGAGTTTTCCTCCGTGGCATCCCAACAATTACTCCATTCACACACAGAAGAAGGCAATGGCAAACCAGTTCTGGATCATCTGCCAAGAACGTATATGAACATGTCCCAGTCCGAGAAAAGGATGGAAGGATCCTGTTCATATGGGCCTGTCCTCAGACAGAACACTAAATAAAATAAAAATAATAATAATACGCCTAGGTCGTCAGAGTACTATCATTCACACTACATGAACCGTCCTAACATTCTATTCAGCACCCTGTCTCAACACACTCAACATATGTTCTCTCAAGTTTAGTGTGCTATTATATCTCGCTCTACTTTTGTTATGGTTTATCACCTTCTGCGTTCATGCACCGTAGAACAGCCTCAAGACTACGAATGAAGAATCGAGAAGGGATGAAGTGGTCATGACTTAATTTAACTATCCCAGTCTTAGTCGGGAGAGACAACGATAAACCAGAATAAAATTTTCATAAAAATACAGCAAACCCTCGACCTCGGGTAATACATTCTTCGAAATAAGCGTTATCCGTGAATTCGCGTCGGAAAAACTTGATGTATGGGATTAATTGGGACTGGGATTCGAACCGAGTGTCTTTGTATGCTCTATGTCTCCAAATGCTTCGTTATGTGGATGAGTTGATGGTCGATTCTGACACGTCACACTCATTCTAATTATAAAGGTGTCGCTTGGCCCCTGGTTCTGGCAGGCCCAAATCATATGACAGACAGACAAACAGACAGACGTGTTGACAAAGAATCTGTAAGCGACGCAGATTCCGAACTGCATATAAGTTCCGGCATCGCCAGACAAGAAGAACGATGCATTAACACGTTTACCGGGTTAATTTGATTCATCCTATTATAACGCTTTGCCAGAGATACGATGAGGACGTGAAAACTCTTAAATTAAGAACGCGGAAAGATGATTTCCCGTTCTTCCCACGTTGTTGTTCATCTCTACGCTTCGCGGCAGCACTATCGCACACAACTTCTGTATGCACTCACTGTTCTAGGATACGATCTCATTCAGAGATAAAAATACACAACAAATACATTACGGGCGGTGTTGGTATTTGAATCTTTATCCTTTGATCTATTTCAGATCTTATTAATGACGTTTGTCTGATTCGAATGACGACTCGTTCCGAATTGGATATATTTTTTTTTTGTATCTTTTAATATTGCTTTCGTTTGCTCTAGAATATTTTGTAACTCAAGTTGAGGGGAATACGGGAAGGGCTGAAGTCGGATGTAAAATCTACATCTCTGTTACTTAAACAGCATTCATTTCTCCTGTGTTAAAACGTAGAGTTATACAGAGGGTGGCTTTCATCTGGGTTGTTGCGCCGTGTAGTCTGGTAGAAGTTTACCGACGTTTCAGAGGTACTTGCTCTGAAACGTCGGTAAACTTCTACCAGACTACACGGCGCAACAACCCAGAAGACATCCATCTTCAGACTCATCGCCGTGAAAATCTCAAATCCTACAGGGTTAAACATGATTTTTATGTTAAAACCTTGCATATTGTATTGGAATATAAAATATGCATACAAACAAAATTGTTTACACTATGAAGGACACTATGTCAAAACGCGTTTCGACCTCAAGAGGTCATCGTCAATGGTAAAAAGACAAATTAATTCATATAATATAAATCATAAGATTGTGGTTTTTTATTATATGAATTAACTTGTCTTTTTACCATTGATGATGACCTCTTGAGGTCGAAACGCGTTTGGCATTAGTGTCCATAGTGTAAACAGTTTTGTTTGTATGCCTTACAAATCCTTGCCCATATCCACGTCAGTAAATGCCATTAGGTGAGGAGTATTTTGATTTATTTCGCTGTTCCTACGAAACATCGACGTCATCAAAAATCAATTGGATCCTATCCTGATCAATTTAAACTAATTTAAGATCTTCACAAACTATTTATTTATAACCCATTTTAATATTATCTTCCCATTACGCATAAGTCTACAAAAGTCAACCCTTCAAATGATGGATTCCTTCGTATTGATTCGCATGCACAAATTATGAATTTCCATGTCACGTAATTTTCTCCATTCCTGTTTCTCTCTCTGCATTCTAAATGTTCTTGAAATTTACACGGCAAGTAGACCCTCATTTTAAATAATACACCAGTTTTCTTCCCGAGGGACTGCGAGATGACACGATAAACCCCAAACAAAAAGTCGGAAAAAGCAATGGAAATCCGGGCGGTATCGAGTATCGATCAGAGAAATAATTTTTGGAGCGATTTTAGCAGAGTTCTCGGTTACTAAACGTAAAAGCCTGAATATCACTTTTAAATAGACCACGACTATTTCTTCCCAGCTAATTCCCCACTTCACCTCACATAATAATCTCACTGACATTAAATAAGCTTATACAAGTACATTACGTAACATTCGATAAACGCTATATAGTCTGAACTACTAAAAATCATTGTTAAATAAACAATAAATTTATAAATAGCATTAGAAGTACTATATTGAAAGGCTAAGTAATGACAACCAGCCCATAGTCTAAAGCGTTAACTTGCGAGGTGATGAAATGTATGTCTGTAGAAGATAGTTCGCCCAACGCACGGAACATCGGTTTATGAAATTATCCAATGTATCAGATACGTTACGGAAAAAAAAAGAAGAAGAAGAAGAAGACATTTTGCTGACACAGATAAGGCTGTAGCAGGCACAGAATGGCGCCACCACACATGTCGATTAAATCGAAAAGGGGAGATGGAGGTTGTCACCCTCACTGGACCACCTAACTGCTGATTGGAAACTTGTGATAAGGGTAGGAAGCTAATTGAAGAAACTTGACAAAACTAGCTTTGGGTTAAGTTACTTTATTTGTTGTGCAAACCTTGGCAAAAATCGATCCGACACAACTCATCAGAATACATTTTTTGAGATCGAATAAAACTGTTCAGAAATACGTGCGTGTATCTAAGTTAAAACAGTTGAAATCAGACAAAGCGAATTACACACAAAGCAAACAGTCGCATATGAAATTCCTACATTAAATAAATATAATTTAGCATTTGGCACTCATATTAAAAAAAAATACAAACTTCCGTCAGAGTGACTGACACTCCTGCTTCGTGTTCGACAGGTCCACGATTCGAATCTCGGCACGGAGCTGGTTATCCTGACTGAATCCTTCCATCCTTTTCTCGGTCTGGGACCTGTTCATATACGTTCTTGGCAGATGATCCAGCAGTGGTTTGCCATTGCCTTCTTCTGTGTGTGAATGGAGTAATTGTTGGGATGCCACGGAGGAAAACTCCGTGTTGCCTAGACCACGGCCTTGCCCAACACAAGTTATAAATTCGGGCACTGCCGGGAATCGAACCCGAGACCCCAGGATTACAAGGCCAGCGTTCTAACCGGGCAAATAGTAGGGCATTATCTTAAAGTAGAATGTGGGGTTTTGATGTCAATGTGTTGTTGTAGAGTACAGTTTTCTGGTAGTTTATGCCAACAGGACCACACGGCGCAAAACCTTGAATACCAACATCTAAATAGTTTAAAGCATGGCTTCCGGACACATTCTACCCTGTTCATGATTCAAAATAACTCTGAGACGCATATGCACCTAAGAAACCGCAACGAAACATAAATAATGATAATGAATAGAATTTCACGTTTACTTTACTGAGCTCAGACTACTTGGCTCGAGGAACGAGACAAATTTAAACACAAAACCAAAACATTTTTTTAAAAAAAATGTATTTTATTTCATATGCTCATTTACAGAACATCACGATCGAGTGGTTAGCACTCCTACATTATCTTCAGGAGGTCAAAGGTTTAAATCTCTGTCCGAAAATCTGTTAACCTGATTCGTCTTTCGTGGTTGTCCTAAATATCTCCAGGTAAATGTTAGGATAGTAGGCATTACATTAGGCCACAACTTTCTTCCATATCCTTTAAAATTTATTATTAATTAATCATCCCATTATTTAAAGTTATACCGTCTGAACTGCTCACAATATCGATAAATAAATCATAACACGGCAATACTTCCGGACGGACGTAACTCCTCCACAACTTCATTTCTGGATGACACAAAAACAACAACAAAACGTTCACCCACACAAAATCATGTTAAGCACGACGTACATATACAGAACAACTTCGAATACGATATTAAAAAAATACAATAAAATCTGGAATAAAACATCATTTGAAATCCGATAAACATCTGACTAAAAAGTTGCATTTAAGAAATTATATTTAAGTTTATATAATTTTATACACCTGAAGATGGTTCTTTTAGAACTGAAACATGTCGTGTAAAAAAGTGATGACCTAATGTAAATCGAACATTTCGATAGAGAACATCATTTAATATATTTAAAATATTTAAATGTTAATTATAGTAATATTTTAATATTTAATAGGAATTTTATTGTGATTAGACTGACAAGATTTAAACAAATATATATTTATCACAATATGACGCAACTTTATCATCTTACTGTCATTAAATCTCCTTTACAGAATTCCATTGTCTCCACGCTGTACGAGAGTCATCTGTTTCGGTGACAGTAATTTCAATTCGAAAGATAAAAGGGAAAATGTTGATTCCGCCCAGTTTTACGCAGTCTGCATAAAAGTTACTTTGATGCTTTCTGCTTACTTGCTCTGTTATTTGCTTGTGGCCAGAGACGAGACCAAAATATTTAAAGGGGAGTAGACCTCATGAAAGACGTTGAAATTACGCAATAAGCAGCCAGGCTGGCACTTTTATTGTTATTACCCTGTAAAGACATGCAGTGAGGAACATCTGTTACCACAACCTGCTTTAAATGCATTACAGCATTACGTTTAATTATGTGGGTCTGTCAAACCTTCATAAATACCGGCTATTAGCCTCCATTTATAATTTAAAGAGTTGAACCTTTTTAACCAACAAAGATTTTTTTAATGTCGTCATCATAACTAGCTAAATATTTATTTAAATTATTTTAATAAAACGTTAACACTATTTTTCGGCAAAAACTGCCATCATCAGGTGTGTAGTAACGATGAATGTTAAAAAACGCGTAATAAAATGCTTAATTTACGTGGTCGGTTATATCATAACTCATCAGAAGCCTTATCGTTATACTCAGATAAGAACAATCCAGATTAATATTAGCCACATCTGAAATTCTAATTGTAGAACTTCAAGGGAAATCTGGGCGTAGATGGGAAGACAATATAAAAATTAAGCAATAAACTTTATTTAAAAAAATATATAAAATGCAAAAAAACCATAAAACTGGAACGAATCCAATTATTCATATGGCCAGCTGCTATTACAGTTCCACTAATCCTGTTATCATTACCAGTTATAGCTGGACCTACCACAATATTATTAATTGATCGATACTTAAATACATCATTTGCTGACCTCGTCAGGATAAGGTTAAGACTAAAGTCCAAATGTCTGGCTTCTAGGATAGCTATAATAAATCAACGTTTTCTATAAAACGAATTTTTTTCTGACGAGCTGAATAATTATGAATAACTCAAGAAAGAACCTGTAAAATGGAATGTTTCACGTTTGGCTATAAAACTTAAATCTCATTTAAAAATTATTTCTACATTCGGTTAAAAACATTGTGAAAGACATTCAACACGACAGGAAATCCTAATTTATCGTTTCTAGTTTATTTAGAGACGCCTTCTCAGATACACATGATACTGGATAAATATAAATAGGTAGGTACTCCCTATTTTAATATTCATCCCCAATACAAACAACTCAGTGAAGAGAGATGAAATTTGAGGTTCACACGGCGACGAGTAAAAATATGGCAGTCCTCAGGGATGTAATCTGGTAGATATTGGCCGACGTTTCAGAGGAACTTAATGCCTCAATCATGGGGTACTAAATACTTTGTTGATAAAGACAGTAAGCTTCCCTAAAACGTTGGCCAATATCTATCATACTACACCGTGAAACGTCCCAGATGACAGCCATCTTTAGAACGGACAATCGGTGTCCCGGCCGAGACTCGAACCCTCAACCTCAGAATGCAAATTAGAATAGTTATATCTTGAGCCAACGTATTCAGTTAAAATGCGCACTTAGTAATAAGTAATGGTTCGACTATTTGAAGAAAAATAAAAAAATTCAAGGTAACAAGTTGGCTTTCGAATAATATTCTGTTACGGTAAGTACAAACGATGTATTTGCTTTAAATGTCCCTCATACCTGTGACTCAGAAAACGTTTGTACTAAATATATATTTAAGAAAACTGTTCTCTTTGGAGACCAGAAGGTCTCAAAATGCAATCTTTGCGAAATAGCTTCAGTTACTGGTTCCATTGTCAATTTATTGCACATACAAACACACTGTGGCAACACACATCCTCTGCTGCATATATGCAACTTAAACTGTTGATAAGTTAATCAACAGCACGGATTCAACACTGTTAAAAGCATCAATAATAAAAACTTCGGTTTTATGATAAGAGCCGCTTCGAATATTTGGTGTTAACCAACGTTTCGGTATACAATTCAGTTGCACATTTTCAAGGTGGGTATGAGGTGGGGCCAATTTTCTTTAATGTTACACATTGAACTCCATCAGCGAAACCATATGGACAAGAATTAATTATAAAAATGCTGTCAGGGCGATTACTAATTACCCTGAAGATGGAGGCAGCAAAGACCTAAGAAACTTTGGTAAACTTCTACCAGAATACACGGTGCAACATTCCAGAATGCAATCGTCTTAATAATAGTCGCCGTGGGAATCTGAAATCTCGACAAATTTTTATATTTTTTAAGCATGCACAACGCGAAACAAATGTCTCATAATAAAAGTTACAATTTTAAGGTTAGGGTTTTTTGTTTTTCGTTCATGTCAAAAACAAATTCTGGAATGGGTAAAAAAGATTTTGATTAAATTTGATACTGGAGAATTTTACATCAATGTCTGTTTAGAACAGAAAACTTTAACAACCACTTTACATAAGAACATAAATCATTTTTTTCATTAATGTTATCAACTAAATGAGCCTAAGTGTACCGTGCACTCAGCTTATGCTTAATGTTGGACAAAACTCCTCGGTCAAATGTCCACGTCTAAATATACAGGGTTATTCATAATTCCCTCAGACATTACAAAAAATCGATAGTCTTCAATGGTGCAATGGATGGTAATATCGTACATGCTGATAGAAAGAGAAACTCTCCAAGTTTATTTTACATACCTCATAAATGCTCAATAACCACGCACTGCTCCGTTGGCCACCCCGATCACCTGACCTGACGCCACGCGATTTCTTCTTATGGTGGTACGTTAAGGACCAGGTCTTTGTACCGCCTCTGCCACGGGATCTGCCTGAACTACGAAGACGAATCATCGCCGCCATCTCACAAATCGATCGTGACATGCTGCAGCGGGTGTGGGCGGAAATGGATTATCGGCTTGACGTCTGCCGTGTCACAATGGGCGGAGACAGAGCATTTATGAGGTATGTAAAATAAACTTGGAGAGTTTCTCTTTCTATCGGCATGTCATATGTTACGATCCATTGCATCATTCAGGTCTAGTGATTTTTTGTAATGTATCAGGGAATTATGAATAACCCTGTATTTAAATTTGTTTTAATATTTTCACATCTCTACTCCCCTTTAAATTATAATTTAAATCATAGATTCTCCCATCTACGTCTAGGTCTCCCCAGCGGTCTCTTCATCTTTGTTACCTTCTAATTTATAATTTATTCATCACACTTAATCACTAACCTTTTGCATTTCTCTTTATACAACCCATCTCATTGCAATTTGTCATAATCTTTATTTGTTGCTATCCTTCTAATGTCTATTTCGGGCTCAAAACATGCCTGCCAGCGTCTTTATACAATTTATGGTTTCCTCACAGCTAAGTACGTGGTCCCAGCACACATCCCCTGTAGAGTAAGGACACGAACGCAATCACCGCATTTTGGTTTCACTTTACACATACTTCATAAACCAATTTTTCCTTAATACTCGTAAATTATTTATAAACGCGACGCACTTAATTAGGCAATTTAAACACAAGAGCCAGGCTCCAGATTTCTCTGTCATCTGTCGCGCCATAGCCCCGTCGCAGACGCCGATATGAGACGACAGACCGCGCTTGTAATCCGCCTGCGATGTGTCGAGATGCTTGACCGCGTAGCAGCAGTGCCAGAGAAATTGCCGATCTATCGCGGCGAACGTGAAACTTTTTAATTAACAACAAAATCAGATAGACGAACGCTAACGAAGTCAGTACGGAGGTGTAGAAATCTTAACTCAGTTTTCGTGTAAATTTCTGAAAAATTAATTTGTTATAGGAGAAATTGGATGATATTTTAAATGTGAGACCTAATTGATAAATAAAATTAGTGGTTCTCACGGTGGTGAGTACAAAGATGGCAGTCTTCTGGGTTGTAGCGCCGTTCAGCCTGGTAGAAGTTCACCGACGTTTCAGAGCCACTTGCTGCATCAGGCATCAAGGCGATGATGATGGAGGCAGTAAGGACCTCTAAAATGTTGATAAAATTTCTACCAGGCTGCACGACGCTGCAACCCAGAAGACAGCAATCTTAGATCTGATGAGGTATAATCCTGTGTTCACAATTTAAAACATCAACTTGTATTTGTAGCATGACAGTTTCCTGTCAGTGTAAAGAAATCACCGTGGACGTTTATTTCAATATTTATTTTGACAGATAAGATGCATTTTTCTCGAGAGGAAAGAACATTTATTGTAAGGTATGAAAACAAACTGTTCTGAAAAAAAAAATTGGAAACAAGAAATAATAAATATATACGGAACTGAGGACATAACTTAATGAGAAATGTCGCAGTTTAAGCAGCTGGCCTTGTACCTTTAATGCAGCGTAATCGAGAGTATAAAGGACTGAAGGAAAATGCATTAAACATTTTAGCGAAATAACCTCTCGTAAATGTGTCCCACCGCCACGGTGGTCTAGCGGTCAGAACACTAGCCTTGTAAGCCTGGGGTCCCGGGTTCAATTCCCGGTGGTGCTCAAATTTATAACTTGTGTTGAGAAGGCAATGGCAAACCACTTCTGGATCATCTGCCAAGAACGTATATGAACAGATCCCAGTCCGAGAAAAGGATGGAAGGATCCTGTTCATATGGACCTGTCGTCAGACAGAACACTACAAATAAATAATAAAATGTGTCCCGGGTGAGACGTTAAACTGAGTCCACAAACAGAGTGACCACCGGTATAAGTGGTCTCCCTCCACCAAGTGCCAACAGCCTCTTCGGAGAGTGGAGGTTTGTATTCTCGTCCATCGCCTGATGGAGTAGGGATACCATCTTGTCCCGGGGGGCGAGAAATCACCTCCAAAGGCGGATGAACCAGACATGGCCAACGGTATAGAAAGTGAAAAGGCAATGGGGAAACCACCACATTAACGATCCTTGTGATATCCCTAGTTCTACAGAACTGACGCCCAAAAGGACGCAGTTCCACTGATACTGCAAACAGATACACGATGATGATGAAATATAAAATGCGTACAGAATTTCAGTAAGAAAGCAGGAACTTGAAATAAATTAAAATGGGAGGATAATATTAAAGTACTCGCGGATAATAAGGTCCACCCATGGTAAAATGTGCACACACATAATTAAAGTAATATACTTAGAAAAATGTTTTAGGTCTAATGAATAATACAAATGCATGTGTTATTTTCAGTAATTACCTCAAACATAAAAATACAATCGAACATTATCGATTTCCCATCTACAAAATTAAGACATGCAATTGGAGCTTAATGAGTATTACGACATGATAAAGCCAACAAGGAAGGAGATCAGTCTAAATCTCAATAACATTGACCATTTAAGAATAATATTAGTTTACATTGTAATCGGTATTTTCACAGTACATAAAAAAAAATTACTTATATTAGACAAAATTTTATAAACGCAGAATAAAAAAATGAAACAAACCACATCTTGGGTTCTTCAACTAAATACTTGTCCGAGAACACAGTTCTTGCAACCATCGCTAGAAAGAGACTGCAAGAGGGGACAGTTGGTGCAATACAATATTAAAATGGGCTTAATATCCTTCCGGGCCTTATTACCCACAGTTACCTTAACGATGGGACTTCGATACATGTCTAGCTCACAAGAGACCTCTGCTTTCTTTACTTCTAAAGTTGCATTTTCTAATAACTAGACCGGATTCCAGGTGGGGGCAACTGCGCCCGCCCCCCACCCTCGTCGTACCCCCGATCGACTCTGGGTGTATTCGAATGTTTATTGTGATCTTATACTGCCCCCCTTTGAACCTTTCTCTGACATCCGAAAGAACTCTACCCTAAGTTTGGTAACCATTATTCTTCTAACAGGGGTGTGTAAACCAAATCTAAAAGTTCGTGACGATGGTAAGTTATTTGAATAAAAATATCCAAGGAAATTTTTATTCAAAAAACAACAGAGTAGGTACCTGAATACGGAGATAGAGCCCCCATCTCCGAAACGTCGTTTTCGATTTTATTATTTTACTAGACGATGGAACATATCCAAGGAAATTTTTATTCAGGGGTATGTAAAATTTTCAACGTGTACAATGAAAGAAATGAGCATATGCAAATAAAGACGAAAGTACACGGCACTTATAGGTTAGGTTTTATCGTTTCTTCGGTTACATTTAGAACATTTTGAATAACGAAGGGGATGAACAGTTTCCATACCCCTGCAGAAGAATATGCAGACTTCCTGTAAGATCGACTTGTCACCCCGATTAACAGTCAGTCAGTCTTTGTCACCGCGAAGTGATACAGCTGTCACCCCCCTCCCCCACCCTTTGCACTGTAGGGGTAAACTCCATCTCTCAAATTTACTGTTAACCACTTCCAAGAAGAGGCATACATCTGTTGAAACAGCACTAACTCCATGAAGATGAGTTCTCTTGAGCTAGTCATTAAATTGTCAGCATTTTACGGAACCCAATAGTTCAGTACCGTGTTCACAAAAAACTCTCCACTGGTGCCAATCTTCAAATTTCTTAAAAATTTTCTTCAATCCATTTTAATATTATATTCCCATCTACGCCTAGGTCTTCCCAACCAAAATTTTGTGCACATTTGTGTACGTCATACATGCTACATGCCCCGTCCCTCTTGTCCTCGTTGATTTAATCATCCTAATATTTAGTAACAAGTACAGATTATAAATCTCTCATTATGAAATTTTCTCCAGCCTCCTGTAGCTTCTTCCCTCTTTGGTACAAACTTTATCTTCAGCACCCCATTCTCGAAACATCCTCAACGTAAGAAACCAAATTTCACTCCCATACAAAACTACAGGTAAAATTATACTTTTGAATATTTTAATCTTTGTAGACAGCAGAAGGGAAGATAAAAGATTTCGTACTTAATCTTAACAAGCATTCTCTTAATTTAGTATTCTTAATTTCTTCGTGAATGCAATTTCGTTCTAAAGCATGTCAACTCTGATATATTATCTTACATTATTTTAAACTCGAATTTAATAAAAGACAAGACTGACTCATAACCCGCCGCCAGACGCTGCCGTGACAAGGGAGACGCTAGTGGACCAATGAAGTCCAAATTTTCCAAAAGAGTTCTTCGCGATTTTGCGTACGTCACTGGCCCTGAAGTTTGTGCACTGCGGTTTCAAATCTACCATCACAAACGAAATCACATCACAGATACCACACTGCATATTCAAAAATCGAATCATTTCGACAATTTTTAGCGTAAACATCCAATATCACGTTACTCTACACAACATCTCTTGGTATGTTCCACGTTTACTATTTTTAATATATATTTATACGATTATTTATTTATTTATTTCATATGTCAATTCATACTCATTCCAAGAAAATAATTAAACATTAATTCCACAGATAAATAAAACGTCTGACTACAATAAGCAACTTACCATTAAAATGGAAAGCTACAAACAGAACTACGGATCATTATAATATATTGCATCAAACATCTAATAGTTTTTTTAAAATATTACATCAATAAACTTCAAACGTTTGTGTATAGACTGTACAAAATAAATATATCCAATATCAATTTAACCAAAATCTAACAGGTTCCAGAAACTGAAACATTAACACAAAAGTCACGAATTTCTGATTACATGTTAGTTTTTACGCATTTCGTGAAAAATAACACATAAAGAGATACGCTCTATAGTGAGAGGAAATTGTATGTTTTGTGTTTTACGTGTTTAAACCAAAGACGGAAATAATGACATGCAATTCCACACAATACCATATTGTGTTTTTACCGCGTTAATGTTGACCCATCGCCCTGACACATCTCAAGGCTACGTAATGTAACAATGACAGCTAAAAATACGATTCCAGAAATTAACAAACACCCGACGTAGTTACACTACGACGTTCGAATAATAAGATCTATAGAAGTTGTATGATAAATGTTTCCACGTGTTTACATAATCAGAAAACTTATTTTACCTGCTTAAGTAATCTCAGTACGTGATATAAGTCTAATATCACGTGCTGTTAAACTTTTGCTCTCGAACATATAATCTAACGTGAAATTAATTTACTAAACAATTAGCGTACAATTATATCAGTTGATGTCATATGTAATAAAATAAAATTATTATAAAACTCTCAATGCAGACCAATTTCTTGATTTTAAAATTTTTTAAATCCCAAAATTCATTAAGCTGATTTCATTTCAATCTCCTTATAGTTTCTCAGTCACGTTAGATATTAGATATTTCAGGTCTAACGGCGGTGAATATGAAGAAGACTTGTCTTAATGGTTGTTGCGCCATGTAGTCTGATATAAATTTACAGACGTTTCATAGGCACCACATGCTCCGGTCCTGCGCCTTCCAAGATTTTATTTATTATTATTTAGTGTTCTGTCTGACGACAGGTCCATATGAACAGGATCCTTCCATCCTTTTCTCTTCTCGGACTGGGACCTGTTCATATACGTTCTTGGCAGATGATCCAGAAGTGGTTTGCCATTGCCTTCTTCTGTGTGTGAATGGGATGCCACGGAGAAACCGGGGAAGCCCCCGGAGGAAAACTCCGTGTTGCCTAGACCACGGCCTTGCCAAACACAAGTTATAAATTCGGGCACCGCCGGGAATCGAACCCGAGACCCCAGGATTACAAGGCCAGCGTTCTAACCGCTAGACCACCGTGGCCACTCCTAGATTTTATCACCTAAAATATCGAATAAAGGGCATAAATATATAAGAATTAGAATCGGTAAGAAAATACTTTAGCCAGTTACATTAATTACACCTAATGACCAAACGACATATTTCGGTTCGGAACACAACAAACGTTCTTGAACTCATCATTATTATTACCTGTGCCTTTCCAAATTTCTTATCGGTAAGGACGTAAACAATCGATGGGGGCGGCATTTCACATTTAAATCCTATACAAGACAACCTTTGTTCCTAATGAACTAACCCCCGGTGTTGCCCTCCCACGAAGCTGGCCGACATCCCCCTCGTGCGCAATATCTTTATTAAAGCCGCCCTGATTTACTGTCGGTATCCCTACATAATGGACCACAAGCCGCGGTTAACATCGGGTTGTTGTTGGTGCGATAATGTTCAAATGATTATCCGGTTGCTATGAAAACCTTATCGCTTTTTGAGTTTAATCCGTCAACACATATATTGTAGTCTTAATGACGGTGACAGGGATGTCCAAACGCCTGTACATCTTACCCCAGAACTGTTTTATGCGAAATCAGACCATCATATCGCCTCTACCTTCATGCATCAATGAACAAAACTGACAAGCGCGGGTTTCGAAAACGTAACCCCAGTTTCCGAGAACTCGGTTGAGATTGATTAGCGATTGGCGTTTGTTTTGAAGGATTTGAGGTTCTCACGGCGATGAGCATGAAGATGGATGTCTTCTGGGTTGTAGCGCCGTATAGTCTGGTAGAAGTTCACCGACGTTTCAGAGGTCCTTGCACGGCGCTGTAACCCAGAAGACAGCAATTTGCTTCTTGTTTTGTTTAACTACGCTTTTCCAACTGCCCAAGTTACGTAACGTCGAAGGTAAGATTATTTTTAAATGACAAACTGGAAAGGAAGTGACAAGAAGGGATTATATTTTCATAAAAAATTATTATGATCTTTTTGTCATCACTGTATTTATATTTTAATTTTATAAGGCTATCATCTGCCAAGAATAAATAAGATATAAATTATTTTAAAATTTTATAGCTTATTGACCAAAATTGAAACCCTTGAAGATGGTAAGCAGAAATTTACGAAATATGTAGAGTGATGAAATTTTTAATTAAATTTAATTTCATGAATGCTGTATCAGATGGTTTCGGCCAGTGATTCCCAACAGGGGTGCCAGGGTGTGGTAAAAATGTGAATGTCATATTTCTTCCACTGTTATCGCTACAAAATGTGTTTTAATATATGTAATCGGCTACCTTCATATTACTCATCTTACTTTTATGATGTATCTAAATCATTTCAGGGCTGTCAAATATTTTCTTGATAAAATTTCAATCATAGGAAATTGATCGGAGTGCCACAGAACATGAAATGTTTCAGGATACCATAAGTAAAAAAACGTTGAAAACCAGTGATTTAGACTACATTTACTGGAGATTTCATGGTGTAACTATCTTATAGATCATAGTGAATTAATTAATATCCTGAATTTCAATCAGATGTCTGTCATTGGACAGTACTGTTAAGTCGTCATAAGTTTCAAACAGTGTCATATGGACTTAGCTCCTTCTTACTTTTACAATCTAAATAAAGTACGGTTAATTAATGAACAGGTGAAGCAATGACAGATCGGGAGATCGCGAAGCGTGATGTAATTGTTCATCACATTTCAAAGACAATGGATGGAAATACCTGGGAGATGGAACTGAATGCCAATAAGACAGCTGCAACGTCGTGACTGGTTTGTAAGTGTGTGGCACATGATAGACGAATATACTGAGGACATTTCACAACAAAATTCCCCTAGGAGAAACAGTGGGCCTCGGAAAAATTAAGTAACAGAAAACTGTAGGATACAAGATTGCTGTCATCTGGGTTATTGCGCCGTGTAGTCTGGTAGATATCCACCAACGTTTCAGAGGCCATGCTGCCTCCGACATCAGGGCGATGACGGAGGCAGCATGACCTCTGAAACGTTGGTGGACATCTTCCATACTACACGGCACAACAACCCAGAAGACAG
>NW_019059970.1:61112-98307 GCF_000696155.1 Zootermopsis nevadensis | reverse complement strand
TGCACACGCCATTCCGCAATCGCAGGAGGGTCGGTGTAATGCACTACCAAAACGCCCGTAACTAAGAAACAAATGCTAATTCGATGATGCCGGCTGGCACACTGATTCACTATGAATGTAGGCCGCACCCTCTAAAGGCAGAAGCTCGTACTACATCCGGTTCGCCCTCTATTGACACAGTCTTGAAACTTTCCGATCGCACCTCGTATGTGATAGCACCAAGTGGTCTTTTGTGCAGACTGAAGCAAATGGTTAACAGTGTTCATTAGATCCTGCACTTGTTAGCATAGAAGAGGGAAATACAGTGGAGTCCAGCATCCGTTTCTACACGTGCCAAAACCAACACACGGACTCTGTCTGCAGTCCTTGAGACAAACTCATTAACACGGGCGCCTATGACCACCTCCATTATAATTATTCAAATGTCTCTTCTGTATCTGCCAAAAAAAAAAAGGTCTGTTCTATATTTGACAAAGTTTATTTTACCTTAATCTTTACGTCTTCCTTACTACACTCATTTTCCTGTTTAATTTCGTGTACGATTTCCCCTAGTGACACGGATAAACTTAGACCCGTAATGCAGGCACCCTAATAAGCCACAACATTACCGGCCAGGCATCGCACAGTTCAACGTCGAAAACATTAACGCGTCGCTCTGCACGCACGTCGCCTACACGTTTATGGGACTGAAAGATGGCGTCATCGTCTCTCTGGATGAGTACAATGACTTCGAAGAGAACTGGGGAAAAGGTCAGTTCGCAGAGTTAAGCCCGAGTCAGTCACAAGGATGCCAGATAATAAGTACACTTCTTTGTTTGTTTGTTCTGTCTGACGACAGGTCCATATGAACAGGATCTTTCCATCCTTTTCTCGGACTGGGACCTGTTCATATACGTTCTTGGCAGATGATCCAGAAGTGGTTTGCCATTGCCTTCTTCTGTGTGTGAATGGGATGCCACGGAGAAACCGGGGAAGCCCCCGGAGGAAAACTCCGTGTTGCCTAGACCACGGCCTTGCCCAACACAAGTTATAAATCTGAGCACCACCGGGAATCGAACCCGAGACCCCAGGATTACAAGGCCAGCGTTCTAACCGCTAGACCACCGTGGCTATTAAACACTGCATAAGACGATACAATGCCTGGTGTTTTATCCTGAAGACTCTACTTACACTTTAATATATATAAAATATTAAAAATACACCTAGGCATTAAAAATTCTATATACCGCCAGCTTCGCTTTAACGCCAATATTGTCCGTAAACCAAGAGTGGCAATCTAACAGATTTAAAATATAAATCTGTCTACAACTTATAATATACGTGGATGCGAAACGGTAGACTGGCATTTGAAGGGTAGTTCTGTACACCGTCACCAGACCCTCTGACACGAAACTGGTTCACTTAACTTCGTCTATAAGAGGATCTCTTTACTTATCCTTCTGGGGCACGAACCAACGAGGGGAAACCCCGTCAGAGCAATGTGGCACGCCTTTTAGGCACGTAGTTGCAGATTCAAACCATCACGTCATTTCTCGGTAGCTCAAACGCGGACGCACGTATTTTAAAACCCCCCCCCCCCCTCCTCCCCGATGAACAACGCATGTGACGATATGAATTAGAAGCAGCACTAATGTATGTTGTATAAACACGTGGGACCCAATGCAAATCAAGTAGATTACGCAAACAGGAGTAGCCAAATGAACTTCCTTACAAAGAAATACCATGACCTAAACCTGTCCGCTTTCGTAACCTAAGAGGAAAAAACTCTAAAATTTGCAACTGTGGTTTACGGACACCATGCAGGTGATATATCTCTTCAAGATCCGTTTCAACATTATTCCTTCTTCTCGTAGACGTAGGTGGGAGGAAAATATTAAAATGGATCTTAGATACATAAGACGTTGTAATATGGACTGGATTCATCTGGCTCAGGGACCAGTGGCGGGCTCTTTTGAACACAGAAATAAACCTTCGGTCCCATAAAATATTTTGAATTTCTTAAGTGGTTGAGCGACTGTTAGCTTCTGAGAAAGGAAGGACTCGGTTCCATGAAGTACATCAACGGGCGATATTTATGGTGTTTCCCCGAGGTGTATTATTTTACGGGGAGGACGTCCGTTCGAATCCCGCTCAACCCTTGAACCCGGAGTACAAATCCTTATCAAATGTCTGTGACTGCTTATTCAACGTATCTGCAGATACCCTCCGTATCTCGAGGTCGGATTTTATATCTGCGACTTGGTGGACGCACCATGTCAAGGAACCGACTTCACATGGCGTCATGATATAAAAAAATTGATTGCAGACAATTTAATTGGCTTTTGAATACATTTCAGATATTACGTAAAGTCTCAGTCAGACTATAATTCCCCCATTATAAAATATCCATATGTCAGGAAACAACGTAGACATCATAATTTCATGTCTGAACGTCGTCTTTGTGTCCTGAAAATATATTGACTCTCGGCAGTTCAGCGTCTGGAGATGTTTAATCACATTTGACCTTTCGGATGACGAACTGTGCCGATCTTATCGTACTAAAACGAAATAATCTGGAAAAAAAAGGCATGCATTTCGTTTCTGGCGGGCCCTTGTAAAAACAGCAATAAACGTTAAGGTTGCATGAAAGATGGTGAATTTCTTGACCAGCTGATCGACCATCAGCTTCCTAATAGGGTTGTGTACCATGAAATTATATTAAACGTAGCCTATAACGTATCCACAAACCGAGGAGTATTTCTTTTACAGAAGACTCAAGATTATCCAGATTAGTTGGTAAATATATTTCCCTTGGATAATCGAAACCACGGATAATCAGCAAAAATAGAATAAAACACGTAAACTACATAATTTTTTTAAAGATCTCCTAATTTCAAAAATGATTTTATGTAAAATTTAATACAGTACATACAAATTATTTAAAAAAAAATTATATTGTATTGCCGTATAAGCTTAATGTTTTAGCAAACAATTAATTTACATACTTTAAATAATATCATCGTTGTATTTATTCGTTTGGTTTTAAACGTTCTTTCACATCAGATTTCCTATATTAAATTTTAATTTTCGTTTAAAAAAGACATACCACGGTTAATCTGCCCCCCTCCCACCCGGGGGGATAACCGTCCTTTCTGCGTAAGTTCCCCACCAATTCTACGACGCACAGGTTTGTTTCCATGCCTTCTATTACGCATCCGGAAAACCCATAACTCGGTTCTCACAACCACGTTTTCAATTCAGTCACTAGTGACATGACGCTCCGTATCAGATTATGGAAAGAAGTGATTTTGCGAAAATGATTCTACGTCACATTACGTCGACGGCAAAACCCGATCATCTAAATGAATACTGAAGAGGAAAAATGACTCAATCACTTCACTAACACGTATTCTTTTAAGAAGAACGAAATGGACTACAAATGTAGCTCGCACAGGGAACCAAAAGACTTTTACGAAAATTTGTTTGAAAAACGCAAGAGAGGAAATCACTTTTGAAATATAAGTTTTGACAAGAGGATAATATTAAAACATGGTAAGAAAAACATTGTGGTCTTCAGTAAGAACTTACATAAATCATCGATTTCTACGCCTATAGAAAATATATTTACCACGCGGGTAATTATAAACTATTAAAGAAATTCTCTGCATCGTAGAACTGGATGCTTAAAAATTCATTTAAGGTACGACCAGTTCAAAATTTGTTAGTCACCAGTTGTAGTGTCTCAATACTTTTTAATTACCCTGTATCACCTCTACGTCGCATTCGGGATGAGTTCCGTAATTTTCATTCTTCGACTTATATATTCTTAATCAAATCAAATCGATTCTAAACGATTGTGGATTACACTTAATATTATTAATTGTCTGTACATTTTCATTGTCCTTGTTTAAAAGAAAAAAAACACGACGTTTCGGAAACTGGCTCTGTTCAGACGAGGTACCTACTCAGTTGGGTCCATCAGATAGAGCTAGTCTCCATCACTGGTTTCTTCTTTTAAACACAGACAGTGGAAAAAGTCCAGACAATTAATAATTTTAAGAAAATCAAATCGGTTAAGTTGAACATGTAACATATGGCGGCGGGATATGAGAAATGAGTACACAATTCTTGGCAAAAAAATATCATAGTAAGAAAACACCTAACAAGTCTAAATAGGAAGGTAATATAAAAATTGAGTCTATGGTCCGTAAGGTTAAATTAAATTTGAGTGGTTTAAGACAAGGCTAACTGACATACTTTTTTTTACGCATTTCATGTTTCTAAAACAGCAGGGAATTTCTCAAAAACCAGAACATGTACAGAGACAATTTTTGAAAGGAGACCAGTCCAACTCGTAAGTGGTGTTAACTGTATACTTGAGATATAATCGCAAAAAAAGATTATACGAACGGGTATCGAAGTCCAGAATCGTGACGAGCTATTCATCACTGTGAAGGATGGTTTATACTTCCTGTGCGTTACTTCTGAAAGTGACACTCTACCCAGGGTGGTCCTGCGTCCCACAACCTGTCTCACTCACCCGAAGCAGAAGCTCGTCATACCAAAACAGACTAAAGACAAACTCTGTCAGAGTCAACTGCATCTGGAAGGAAGTCATCACGCTCATTACTAGGGTTCGGATGTTCATGACATGTCATATTTTTATTGGGGTTTATATTTTCATTCTAAACTGAAATTAAACACTAATTGAGTTGTCCTAATCACAATTATTCTTTTTTTATTTTGCATATACGAGGTGCGATCGGAAAGTTTAAAGACTGCGCGTATAAAAACCCGTACACTTATCTCAGGTATTAAATTCATCCATCACCCTCGAAGTAGTTCCCCTGGGAGTAAACACAACGATCCCAGCGCCGCTGCCAAGCCTGGAAGCATCCCTGGAAATCTTTCTTTGTCAGCCTGTCAAGCACCAAATAACTTGACTGAAATACAAAATGCTTGTTTTAAATTTTAGCGAATATTTTTTCATAAAAAATTAGGTCATATTTTGCCTCTTTTGGGGGCACATTTCTCGGTGTTTTACGTCATGAACATCCGAACACTAATCATTACCTACATGATATGCAAATAACAGACAAGGATTATAACTAACTAACTAACTAACTAGATGGCTTACCGAACCCGAAGGTTCATCACCGAATTAACCAAAGCCCTCCACCGGACCCTGTCCTGGGCCAACAAAATCCAGTCTCCTTCAACTCCTATCTCCCATAGATCCCGCCTGAGATTATCCTCCCACCTACGTCTAGGTCTCCCCAGCGGTCTCTTCCCCTCAGGTTTCCCAACCAGTAACCGGTGCACACCTCTTGTCCCATCCATGCGCGCTACATGTCCCGCCCATCTCACTCTTCTCAAGGATTATAAGAGAGCCGAAATACTTTTCTGAAGGAATCTGATATCTTAGTCTATTCAACGACATAGTGCCAACTGCATAGGCTACTTAGCACAATACGAGAATTTACACTAATTTTTAATTATGTCCGTGTATTGTGAAAAACTTGCTACGTTCATGTAAGTTAATCTCAACATTAGTCTATACAAAGATAAACCATAAAAATTATTCAGGATTATCCTCTCTTAGCCAAGATATAATTCAAGGTCTTCCTAAATATACATCAAAATGCCTTAAAACCTTGCACACCGCGTAGTGTATTGGAATATAAAATATGCATACACACAAAACTGTTTACACTAAAAAAACAAGTTAAATCATATAATATAAATTAAAAGATTATGGTTTTTTTAACAGAGCATAAAGATAAATTCTTTACAAAACCATATTTAGTAACACTTCACTGAAGATGACCTCTTGAGGTCGAAACGCGTTTGTGCATTAGTGTCCTTCATAGTGTAAAGAGTTTTGTTTGTATGCATATTTTATATCAAAAGGCTTTATTTATTGTATTATTTCACAAGTTGCATGCATCGGAGAAATAAGAAATGCATACAATATTTTTGTTTGAAAACCTGAACAGAAATGACCACTTCGTAAACGTAGCCGTAGACGTGGAATAATATTAAAATAAATATTAGTGTGTTAAGGTGTGGACTTGATTCATCTGGATATAAATAGGGACCAGTGGTGGGCTATTGTGAATAGAGTAATGAACCTTTGGGTCCTATACAGGCGGGGATTTCTTAACTAGCTGCAATACAGGGGCTATATATTTGTTGTAGTAGAAGTTTTTAAGACTTTTACAACGTTAGATTTAAACTCGTGTAATGTAGAGTTTGGAGTGGACCAAAAAGGCAAAGTATCTCTGTGATTTATTAAGCGCCACACCGTGAAAACACATGGGAGAGTGGAGGTACGGCTCCACGTATTCTTAACTCCGGGATCAGACTAAGATGCGTGGTAGTTTCACGCTCCGGCAGTGTCTAAGGCAAAGAGCTCCTACCCAATGCACACGAGGTCAGTCGTGACCCAGATCTCGTTTCTCCGTGGCGACAAATGGAACAAACAAGTCACGTAATGTAAGGATGATGTAATTCTGTCGTGAAACGAATGCAAGAACCCGTTATTGTAATAAAAAAATATGTTTAACAATTTTAGTAATCTCTATTCAATACCAAATTTCGTAAAAAGTACGTTCAGCTTTTATTCTATTTTTCACGCCATATTATTGAATACTTGTCCAAGAGCCAGGGTCAAATCTTTTCCTTGGGGCTCATTATAGTACTTTCAGAAAAAATAATTTTAAATTAATAAAGTTCTATGTTAAATCTTCCTCCTGTTCCCAGAATGGCCGTCTTTTGCAGATCCACACGAGTGTTTAACTAACTAACCAACTAACTAACTAACTAACTAGATGGCTTACCGAACCCGAAGGTTCATCACCGAATTAACCAAAGCCCTCCACCGGACCCTGTCCTGGGCCAACAAAATCCAGTCTCCTTCGACTCCTATCTCCCATAGATCCCGCCTGACATTATCCTCCCATCTACGTCTAGGTCTCCCCAGAGGTCTCTTCCCCTCAGGCTTCCCAACCATTACCCGGTGCACACCTCTAGCCCCATCCATGCGCGCTACATGTCCCGCCCATCTCATTCTTCTCGACTTAATCACCCTGACAATATTGGGGGAGCAGTACAGATTTTTAAGCTCATCATTATGCAGTTTTCTCCATGCCCCATCTACACGAGTGTTTACAGGCATCATCATTATTATTATGATTATTATCCCATCTACTCACCATTTTAACAGGGTATTTATTTCCATGTACCCGAGACAGACCTTGTCACCAAGGTACACAGTGCAGCAGCTATTTCCGAAATACATTTTGTTTTTAATACGTGCTACATGTATTATATAATTTTATTGTTAGAGATGACTACAAATTTTACGACAGCGTCTTTCGAATGATGTATAAAGATCCTAAAATGGCAGTTTTCTGAAGTTCCCTGATGTCGTGTTCGCCCGGAATGTTGGCCAAATATTTTCTGAGTGACCTGGAGACAGTTCCAGGTGCTCCTACAATTATTGGGATTACTTTTCCTTGCACGTTTCATATTTTCTGTTAATGCAGCATTTTAATAAAAATAATTTAATTGAATTGAATTATTCAGAGTTTGGTGACGAAACTGATGTCACTATCACCCAGTTTCTAAATGGAGGAATGTAAAAAATACCAACACATTTCAGGACCCGACTTCGATTTCTGACTTCAGTCGTGCCCAATTCAAACCACAGAAAGAACTAAGGCACCGACACAAAGATTTTATCTCCACGTTCACTCACCTCAGGCAGTGAGGAGAAAAAACCCAACTAAAAACGTCTGTATTGGACCGTGTTCGGTCTGTTTCAAGAACGACCCTAGTTGCGGAAACGACCACCGCAACACCCTCAGCAGCACCGTAGCGTCTGCAATGTCCTTTATAGCGTCCTGCCGAAGGAAACACGGAGACACAATCCATTCTACGACATGCTCCATACATCACCTGTGTTAGGGTTGGTGTCAGCTTCTCTGTCTAGTCCCTTCTTATCTTATCTACAACCCTATACGTTCATACGTCACAAAGATTCAACTCACCCCCTTCTGAGCTCCTCAGTTGGCTACAAGTCGCAAACTTCGGTTATGAGAACACGACGAAGATCAACGTTGATCTTCCAGAAGCTATCTGATGTAAATATTTCTACCCTGAGGCATCACACAGCAGTAACGTGTTAGGGTTTTATTCTCGAGGTCGAATCCCGGGCAATAGATGATAAATATTGTGTTCTATATTAGATGGAAGTGGTCACGGTGGTCTAGCGGTTAGAACGCTGGCCTTGTAATCCTGGGATCTCGGGTTCGATTCCCGGCGGTGCCCGAATTTATAACTTGTGTTGGGCAAGGCCGTGGTCTAGGCAACACGGAGTTTTCCTCCGTGGCATCCCAACAATTACTCCATTCACACACAGAAGAAGGCAATGGCAAACCACTTCTGGATCATCTGCCAAGAACGTATATGAACAGGTCCCAGTCCGAGAAAAGGATAGAAGGATCCTGTTCATATGGACCTGTCGTCAGACAGAACACTAAATAATAATAAAAAAATAATAATATTAGATGGAAAACCTGAATCTAAAAGCACTTCGGAGACCATCGAGTACATGCTAGGATAATATTAAAATGGATCTTGAAGAAACAGGATTGCTGTGTGCTGTGAATTCATCTGATTCAGGAGAGGGTCTTGAGCTCAAGGCAATAAACCTTCGAGTTTCGAACAAGAAGGGGGGGATTCTTGAGTGTCTACTACCCAGTAAAGAAGGACTCTTCCATGAGAGAATTTAGGCAATATTATTATTTCGAATCAAGTAGTACTTGAATTAGTTTTTTCCGTCAGCATCATTCAACAGCTGATCAATATTCGTTCACGTATCATCTGGGGGATGGACACTGGCCCTCAATGACACACAGACATAGTCTCACCCCACAGTAACAATTAAAATTACCGAACAAGCTGGGCACGTGATACTGTGTTCTGAATTCAATAGTTCGGAGTTCTAATCCCGGCATCGGAATGCTATCCAAACTAAAGTATGGCATTGTTCTAAAAAGTTAATACTTGAATTCTTTTTGAACAGTCTACAAGTTTCATCTCTTCAGAACGTAATGAAACCGGCTACTTTTATTCATTAAGAGGAAAACAGAGAATGCCATTCATCAAGGTCTTTCACACCTACACAATATTTATGAACTCTGGAAAATAGGACAAAAGACAGCGTGCGGATGATAAGGAAAGTTGGATACAAATAAATCTTAACCCATACTCCAGACAAATATGTCCTTTCCAGGGTCTAGGTAGGAACTTCTCTTACGTAACCTAACAGAATATAAAATTGAGGTGGCATGCATTTACCCTGCCGTCACTTTGTAAAGTCGCGTAGTTGTGATAGGTTACAGTCTTGTTTCAACACAATCCTTATCTCAAGGCGTGTTCATAATATATTAGACATTAGGCGCGTAACTTATAAATTAGAAACCCAAACAAAAGGAGTACAACATTCACAAAGGATTTAGAATAAACGCACGCCTCTTCAGGTATCGCTGAGCCCAACAGGAATAATCTGTTCATGTGTATAAAGACCACGCAACGAAAGCGTAGAGAGGGCGTGTAGGTATCTCTCCAAAAGGTGTTTTTAACATTTTAAGATCTGAGGCAAACATTTACCTTTGTAAGATTTGAGGTTTTCACGGCGGTCAGTTGGCTGTCTTCCGGGTTGTTTCGCCGTGTAGTCTTGTAGAAGTTTACAGACGTTTCAGAGGTCCTTACTGCCTCCTACCAGACTACAAGGCGCCACAACCCACAAGACAGCCATCTTCAAACTGACCTTTTTTCATTGACTCGAGGGCAGGCGGATTATAAATTAAATAAATTTATTGAAATTCCACTATAATTATTAAAAATTATACTACGAGTAACTATTGTAAACAGGTTCATACAATGACACAAGTTGTCACGGTGGTAAGGATGATGCCGGTTCGAATCTCATCCGGGACGCTTCGTAGTTATCCCCAGTCTCTCCAGGAGAATTTCTTGAAATAGGTCATGATTGTTTTGTCCCCAATCCTTTCAAGTTAAACAGACGCGATTTCAATACGACGAATCACAGAGAAAACTAAGCAAAATCTTCTATGTAAATTCTGTAGGCTTGACTCGTGATTAAAAAATTGTACTATTTACTACAGCGTAACAAACTGTATCAGAAATATTATCAAATGTACGCCTCCACACAAATATATACATATTTGTACTGTAAATACATTTAATCATTTTATATCACGTATTTTAGCGCTGGGCGACATGTTTCGGTTTCACTGGACACTCTTCAAGCACCCAAAATTCCAGCACAAATCAGACCACAATGTTGAAGAATATGACATCCAAATGTGGTGCTTCATAATCTGTTATTTTTTATTTAGTGTTCTGTCTGACGACAGGTCCATATGAACAGGATCCTTCCATCCTTTTCTCGGACTGGGACCTGTTCATATACGTTCTTGGCAGATGATCCAGAAGTGGGTTGCCATTGCCTTCTTCTGGGGGTGAATGGAGTAATTGTTGGGATGCCAATGAGGAAAACTCCGTGTTGCCTAGGCCACGGCCTTGCCCAACACAAGTTATAAATTCGGGCACCACCGGGAATCGAACCCGAGACCCCAGGATTACAAGGCCAGCGTTCTAACCGCTAGACCACCGTGGCAATTTCGCCACAGTACATGATTTATAATCATTTTCGTCATTTGAAAATATATAATCTACGTAATACATACAGTGTCGTTAAATGAACAAAGATATACAGACGGCCTTGGAGTGACTGAATTTAGATGCAGGACTTAAAAACGCTCTTATAACCAGCCATCGGTCTGCTGTTCTATCCCCGGGCTGAGATTTTAACATCTCCCTTCATCCATTACCAATGCAAGTGAAGAATCTAAGACTTTAATTTCTTTCGTCTGAAAATTTTAAATCACATACAAGAATAATTGTGCATAATTTGAGATTCTCACGGCAGTGAAGATTACAATGTTCTTATGGGTTATGCTCGTATGTAGATACTCTCCGTGGCATCCCAACAATTACTCCACTTTCATCATCATCTCGCAAAAAAATAGGGGTCACAGCAGGAGCTTTAAATGTCGAGGTCCCCATCGAACCCATGTACTGAAGGGTAGTGAATCCTGCTAACCACCAATGCACACCATGCTGAATGGTGTGTACTGGACACAAAAGAAACCAATCACCTCCATCTTGAGCCAAAGTTAAATACATTCAGATCTTTTACCTACATTTCCCCACTAGCAAGCAATGGAATCGCGCTTAAAGACGAGACCAGCTTTTAACTTTGTTACAAGGTTAATACACAACACTAATTTGAAACTTCAAGACTGCCGTCAACATGTTCCAGTGGTGCAATGCCCTCTATTTTAATAACATGGCAAGACTTCCTTACACATCTGCATAAAAAGTAATTGGACATGATTAAGCAGTGCTCAAGAGTTTACACTCTCATTCCGCAAACATCTCACACTGACAAGGCATAATTACGTTAGAATGACTATGAATTTCGATGACAACTGTTATTAGCAGTGCATAACATCAACAGTTGATAAAACGTCAAAAAACAGTAAGATAAACACATCTAAAGCAGAGTTAAATGGAGTCCAATCTTGTGGTAACAGGACTGATTCTTGCAAAGACTCAGAATAAGAAAATTATTTGTGTGGGCAACGTTGTGGACTAGGATTTGGGAAACTTTTGCTGCATTGTGGGAAAAGTTTCGATATACAAAGCGATTTTCACCTTCAGTTTGAGGTCGACAATTTGTCAATCTAATTAACGTATTGTAACGAGAATGGCGAACACCTGTAAAAGATGTAATTAGAACATTTTGAAAAAGTGGGTTAATTTAATAAATTCTGATTCACAGAATTTACTCTATATATATATATATAGTCAAATATAAAAGTTTTACACTAAATTTTAATATAAAATGAATTTTTATTTGAATTCAGACTGTATACGATAGTTACGCTAAACAGATCATGAGTTACACTTTGGTAAGAAAGTGTTGAACAGACCTTTAAAATATCAATGATTCTGATATAAGAATATGCTAGAAATCCTTAGGAATTAAATAGTTTGCATTTATAAAGATTCTTGTTAATAAATATTTTGTTTACAAACAATATGACGTGAGGTACTGAGAGTAGCATTAAGTAAAAAAAATAATTCAATTAATTTATTTATTACTTCTGTGCTACATCATCAGCCAGATAGCCAATTACATATGTGGCACAGGAACAAAATAATAAATACATCTAAATAACAATAATTATATTATCAAATTATCTAGAAATTATACAGCTGTAGCAATGGTTAACACACAAAGGTAACTAGAGAGCAGGAAGGAAAAAATTATTTCCAAAACATACCAAAATGAAAGCAAAAGCTTTTTTAAAAATATATCAATATATTTGGAATAGTTCAATTAAATTCAATTCAGATAAGTTAAAAAAATAAGACATGCAAAACGAATACAAATGAACAATATATATGGGAGATGTTCTGTAAGCAAAATTAAGCGGCCATTTCTCACCCAAGTCTCTCCTGATTCACTACTAGATGGCTCTAGCAGTCAAATCAGGATTGAGTAGAAATTGTGCAGAGTCAGTGGACTGGTCACTCACTACTCACAAATGCATACTTCAAGGACAAAGAAACCTCCAAAGAGGAGGTTGTGAAGACCCACAACTGGGTTGTAGAGCCAAGGAACAACAACAACAACAACAACAACAACAACTACAAATATATATATATACTGATTTATGAAAGTGAAAGAAACAGAAAAATGTACATAAAATTAAAATACTTTTAAATATTAATTTATGATAACAGAGAATTGACATTCTGAACAAGACTTTGGCTGACAAGCAAGATTGCAAGCATAACAGACTGCAATATTCTAAGCTTGCTAAGCATCCTCCATTATAAACAACAAAAATCACCTTCTGAAATAACTTTCAGAACTGAGAACGCCTGTACAGTTTATTGTAAATTTAAAAGACAGTGAAAATGTAAACTAAGAAATAATATGCAAGATAAGAGATCCACAGACAGAGCTGCTTGCTGGTTAAATAAAAAAAAAACTCTGCCTAGTATCAGTACTAAATAAAATAAAATAATTGGTAATTAAACAATGACTGTTCAGTCATGATACCCTTAAATATTATGCAAATTTAAAACTGGATTTCAGATAGATCTGAGAAGCAGTAACTCTTGCAAAATAAACAAAATGTTGCTGCCTTCGAAAGTTACAATTCTCAAATGTTTTATGGATTATATCGTTTCAACTAGCAAAATACAAAGCAATGGGTTAAATGTATAAATGTCTCTGACTATGCCACATGGATGAGTTCAGAAATAAACCCATTCAATAGTGTATGTGGTAACACTTACAAAATTAAAATCTGCAAGGTAGATACCAATTATGCATTATATACCTAATAATCACGAAATATTTAACTAATTATATCTAGATATGTAAGCCTGGTTATGCTTTTTCACACCATAATTCACACTTGTCAGACAACAAACATGTCATTTACCTTGTGCATACAGCAATAACAATTAAGAAAAGCTCATACCTAACAAACAAAACGTATTCGGTTCAATTAGCCAGTAAAGTATTAACAAATAAGTTTTGTGGTTTTACCTGTTTCGGTTTGAAGGCGTGCACAGTACTATGTTTACCAAGAATATGCGTAACGTAAAGTAGTAATCCTCCTCCTGCCGCACACATACATGTCGCAGATATCACTCCCACACTTTTCTTATCTCTAAATGTTACAAAGCATTGTTTAGCACTACGCGATCTTACTATAAACTGCAAAATTCTAGTAGAAAACTTCCACAACGTAGCCATATTCAACCATCTACGAACAGCTGTTTCGAAATCTACTATACACTATTGCCAATACAACAAACTTCACACTTAAATACGTATTTCATACATTTACTTATATCTAATAAAGCATATCAATATTCTATAATATTACATAAAAATTCACTTCTAAATGGAACTTTCATTGAATACACCGCAAAAGTTTGAGATTTTTCTAGAAAGTATTCTCCAATGTTGGGGATATTTAGTTAAACACGTTTTCTGCTACGATGTAAGAGAAACTACGTTGTCGCGATTGTTTATGAGAATAGTCACGAGAAGAAAATCAAACCAATTACAATTCAACTGCAGACAAGGTTTCATCGTCCGTTGTTTATGTAATAACTCTGTATCAACTACAGAGATAACATAGCGTGCAATGACATGTCTATATGTGGGAATTACGAATAGGAAAAATGAGAGAATCAAGTTTCAAACCGGTTAATCCCGCCAGCCCAAAAAGAAGAATTAGACGTTCTGTATTTCGTTACGACTTTCATGAATGAAGACACATTGCATTTTTATGGTGTGAACAGAGCTTAAATATACCGTTTGTTACCAATAAAAACCAAAGCTCTGTGCTCGCAACGTTTTGTGTACATCGATTATGACAAAGATAATCTTAAACAGTAAATAATTCTGAAACAGAAAATATCAGCGGTAGTTCTTCGTTTAAAATAACGTGAAAAATTTTGTACTGCGTGAGATTTCAGGTTCTCACGGCATTGAGTATGAAGATTGCTGTCTTCTAGGTGGTTTCACCGTGCAGACGTTTACCGACGAGACAGAGGTCATCTTAAGGTATGTACTGATTGCGAAGGTCTGGCCTCCACTCGTCACAAAAGCAAACTAGACAGTACAGCAGTACTTTCCTACATAAAATGGTATGCAGATCCTCCTGGCGAAAAATTTTGTAATATTTTATTTTATCAAAATTGTCTACGAAAAAGAATAAAATATTATTAACTTCGTAACTGCTTACACATAAGATATCTTAAAGAGAAAAGCTGTAAGAATGAAAAATATATTTTAAACAAGCATTTTACAGTAGGAGTACCCACAGTTGCGTCATCTTTAAAGTTAAATTACTCATCAGTTATTATTCTCTCTTAAAATAGCAACCATGATTAAAATCCCGCTTAGCCGTTTTAGTCACTTCCGTGCTTAAGTTTGCGTTCGAGTGTGTAAAATATTTGTCACGGAGATAAGTGGAAGGGAACAGCTAATTTCTTAATGATTTTAATGTAATTGTTACGAAGTTTAGTTAAATTACAATGGTCAGTTGATTAGTATGTCATTTAAATTTTTAAAAATTATCGGATGTGTCACGAAGTTAAATTAAAATCATAATTCTGTTGATACTTAACTTGTTTTGTAGTAATGTTATTACTGAAGGTGAATTACAACATCCGGATAAATTTGAAGTTAAAAATGAAAAATATTTCCATTAATTGTAATTAATTGGTTTAAATGATATCAGATCCACAACGAACTAATATAACAATTGTTTAGTTGTCTTATATATTTATTATTTTTTATTTAGTGTTCTGTCTGACGACAGGTCCATATGAACAGGCTCCTTCCATCCTTTTCTCTTCTCGGACTGGGACCTGTTCATATACGTTCTTGGCAGATGATCCAGAAGTGGTTTGCCATTGCCTTCTTCTGTGTGTGAATGGGATGCCACGGAGAAACCTGGGAAGCCCCCGGAGGAAAACTCCGTGTTGCCTAGACCACGGCCTTGCCCAACACAAGTCATAATTTCGGGCACCGCCGGGAATCGAACCCGAGACCCCAGGATTACAAGGCCAGCGTTCTAACCGCTAGACCACCGTGTAGTCTATACAAAATAAAAATATGCATGCCTTGGAACATTTAACATTCAGGTATTTTACAAAGCGTAATTAATATATAATAACTAACGTTGATCTTTGAAAATGTGTTTATTTACTATAGTCTACAAAGTTCCTACGAAAGCATATGCATCACATTCATATAACCCTGAAAATGAAGGCGATACGTTATTCCGAAATACTTGTAACCACATATAAGAATACATGACGTCACAACCCAGAAGCCAAGGATCGACATCTTATTAAATGACACATAAGACAATGTTTGATGTGTGATGAACATGTAGCGGTAAATTTACTTCGGTTTTACGATGTCATTATTCTATCGATGAGACACACTGAACATATTCTTCTGGGACTGACTTAATATGCTCTTATAAAGTCATTTGAATAAAAATTTCCTTGGATATTATCCATCGTCTAGTAAAATATAAAATAAAATAATAATAATAATATAATTGTAAATCGAACATTTCGATAGAAAGAGCATCATTTTAATATATTTTAAATATTTTAAATATTAAATGTTAATTGTAGTAATAATATTTTAATATTTAATAAAATATTTTATTGTGATTAGATTAGATTTGATGCTCTAATTGTAAATCGAACATTTCGATAGAAAGAGCATCATTTTAATATATTTTAAATATTAAATGTTAATTGTAGTAATAATATTTTAATATTTAATAAAATATTTTATTGTGATTAGACGGTTAAAATTAAACAATTATAATCATCACAATATGACGCAACATTATCATCTCGAAAATATAAAATATAAAACGTAAAACGACGATGGATAATATCCAACGAAATTTTTATTCAAATGAATCTTCACTATCGTCAAGGAGTTTTAGATTTGATATGCTCTTATAAAGCCTAATATCAAATGTGAATCTTTTTCCACCCACAAAAGAAGTTAAAAATAAACATCTGCCGAAATGAGCATGTAACTAACTCACTTCAGCTTAAACTCTTACTGACCAGAACCTATACCAACTGATAAGAAAACCACTATTCAGCCATAACATGATTCTGGTGTCAGGAAAACGCAAGGCACATCGTGTTGATGCACACATTTGATAATTCTTTATTCCCCATTAGCTGCACCATTGTTTCTCTAACCGCACCCCTTCAAGCACCCTCTTCCGCCCACCAGAAATTGATGAACCCCATCACTTTTTGTGCTTGTGGGTCTCTCTTGATCGATTTACATACAATGCACAGTGCAGCTTCCTTTGTCGACCCGAATACCTAGAGGGGATTCTCCTGTTACTGCGATGTAAGTTTAATTCTTTTTTTTATGAAATCTTTCCTTGGGGACACTTCGCTGTCGACATGATTGGAACGCGACGTATCAGGGCGTTGGTTTATCGCACGAGTCCCGGGCTCTAACCTAAGCAAGATTTTAGGTTCTCACGGCGGTTAGACCGAAGATTTCTGTCTTCTGGATTGTTGCGCCGTGTAGTCAGGTAGATGTTAACCAACATTTCATAGGTCATACTGCCTCCATCATCAGGGCGATGAAGATTTCTGTCTTCTGGATTGTTGCGCCGTGTAGTCAGGTAGATGTTAACCAACATTTCATAGGTCATACTGCCTCCATCATCAGGGCGATGAAGATTTCTGTCTTCTGGATTGTTGCGCCGTGTAGTCAGGTAGATGTTAACCAACATTTCATAGGTCATACTGCCTCCATCATCAGGGCGATGAAGATTTCTGTCTTCTGGATTGTTGCGCCGTGTAGTCAGGTAGATGTTAACCAACATTTCATAGGTCATACTGCCTCCATCATCAGGGCGATGAAGATTTCTGTCTTCTGGATTGTTGCGCCGTGTAGTCAGGTAGATGTTAACCAACATTTCATAGGTCATACTGCCTCCATCATCAGGGCGATGAAGATTTCTGTCTTCTGGGTTGTTGCGCTGTGTAGTTTGGTAGAAGTTTACCGACGTTTCAGAGGGCATACTGCCTCCGTCATCAGGGTGATTATCGCCCTGATGATGGTTGGTAACTTCTACCACGGAGCTACAACCCAAGACAGTTATCTTAAGGTGACTGACATTGCAGAGGAACCTGATGACTTCGTTATCATAGCGATGATGTCTAGAAATGGCAGTAACTTAAATATTGGTATTGGCGCATTTTTGTATTAGATCTAATGATATAATGTCATGACTCGGTCTCTGCAGCCTTGTTTGTGAGGGAATATCACAAATATGGAATGCAGAAAGTTTCCAAGTTACTTTGCCTTGATGTTGATTTACCGAACGTAAGTTATTCTGGAAGTGTTAACCTACAGCGCTACGCAGAGGCATAATTACATTATAGTGAATGTTAATCAGTTTACGGTATAAAGCAGGGGAATAAACTTAAAATAAACCAAGGTCGCGTCCTTTAAAATAATTTTGAATTCATAATTTACATTTAAAATGTAGTTGAAGAAGCGTTGTTAATTAAACTAATAAACAAAAAAAATGTTTAATAAAGATATTTTACCTCAGTTTCCTTGATTTTAGTTATAAACGAACCATTCCGGAAAATATTACTATTAACTAAAGTTTCCATATTTTAACTGAATTTGTTGCCTTATTTTATTCCACAAAGACCCCATTAGATTTATTTGAATAAAAATTTCCTTGGATATTATCCATCGTCTAGTAAAATATAAAATATAAAACGTAAAACGACGTTTCGGAGATGGGACTCTATCCGTCTTTTACTTTTTATATTTTTATATTTTACTAGACGATGGATAATATCTAAGGAAATTTTTATTCAAATGACTCTTCACCATCGTCAAGAAATTTTAGATTTGATACCCATTAGATTTGTTCTCAAATTAAACAGTTAGGCTCCTGTTAAGTACGTCAGAGCGGGCCGAGATTAAATTCAATTGACTTACTTTAGTTAAAATCCAATGCCACATTTAAATCAACTAAGTAGCTTTGAAAAAGAAATACATGAGTAATGCGCAGCTTTGGAGGTGAAAATGTGATATGGATTGTCTGGCCGTGTAGTCTTGTAAATGGTATCCAACTTACCACTTCTCCCTCTCAGCGCCTACATAGCAGGAGGATATCTTTACTTTTGTATTACAGGACATAAATGTATCTGAAATAAGTCGTAATTCAGATCTTTACAAGAAAATAGTTAATCGCTTGTCTAAATATCGCATTTCTTTTATGTAGAAGACAGTATCTGTTCTCACATCCCACACCACAAATGCGTAAGACGAAATCGAGGTAAATCTCCACGCATTCTTATTCTGTACGCCCAATGGGGATGAGTAGTAATCGGTTGCTCTACTTCAAGGGGAATTATCCTCGGTAACCAATGGATGAGACGCTGGGAGGTCCAGATCAAAAATCAAGAGTCTGTGGAGTAGAAAAATCAAGTTTCCGAGAGTCGAATCCGGGTCTTCTAACTCGTAACCAGTCACTTACTTTAATTGGTTATTCAGATGTTACCTGAGCCTTCGGGTGTCTCTTCCTGAATGAATCAAGAAGAATTTTCAAGGATGTGTTCCGTGTTCACGTCACATTGGGGAAGGGGGTCCCCCCAGAAAATGATTGATTGGCGTTTGGGTTTGATAATTAGGATGTTACCGAAGAGACAAGCAGAACGCCACTCCCGTGTTCATATCTGGATCTGATATAAACAAGTTACGTCACAAATATTTGTCAAAAAGTTTATAAAGTTTATTTCTAAACATATATCTCAAGACATTTCATTTTTGTCTACATTTAAAAAAGCCTACTACGCTAGGCAGCATTTTCTTTACTTTATATTTCGTAAAATAGTGTAGTTGCGTCATATTGTGATTTATTAAATTAAAATTAAATTATTTGGTTATTCCGTCAAATCACAATGTATTTAAAATAAGATAATTAAAATAATTAAAATATCATTCTGTGTTCCATATCGAATAATCGATTTACAATTGGAACAGTTACTAGTACAGTAATGATATTTTAATTATTTTAATTATCTTATTTTAAATACATTGTGATTTGACGGAATAACCAAATAATTTAATTTTATATTTCGTGGAAAAGACCTTATATCGCATGAAATTATACTGGATGCAAAATATATGCGAGTATTCTTTACGCTTTGCTAGAGGAAAGCAAGACGATTCATACGCTATCCCTTCTACCTCGTACCTAAGCTATCTGGACACCAACCCGTGTATATAACGGTCAGCTTTTCTCGGAGATATCTTGCGACAAGAATATGTCGTCTGTATGTTTGCGGGAGCTTGTGAACACGGCAATGAACTATCGAGGGTCATAAAAGGCAAGGAATGTGAGCGACCACCATCTTTTTCATGGAAGACTCTGTTCCATAGGACAGTTTTAGTTTTTTTTTTACGTTAAGCCAGTTTGATAAAATTATTTAAATTCGTTCTGAGCTGCAAGCAAATTAGAAGCCATGAGAACCAACAGAGGCTAATGTGAAATTCATCAATGACTTTTAATGAGTACTTACAAGTACACGGTGTCAGAAAATTACGAAGTCACAATCGTATTTTCGCCGCTGTGAGGACATCAAGTCCAAACTTTCAGAGGAATCTCTCACATTCGAAACCAATACTTGGTGTGAGCTAAACTTGTGGACGGAGAGAGGGAGGGAGAGAGAGAGAGAGAGAAGGGGAGTGTGTGTGAGAGATGATCTACATAAAATGTTTCCGTTGTTACACCAAGAGCAGATGACCAGGTCAGTACATGAGACCAGAAATATATTTATGGACAGACGGACACATGAACAAATGACAGCGTTATGTACCATTTTCAAGTTCACGGACAGTAGGTTAAAGTCCTCATTTCTTTGATATATATATATATGTCCTACGCGACATACGAAGAAATGTCAAACGAATGTGCCCTCGCCACATTGTAAAGATTTTAAATTGCAATTGAAAACTCCATGGACTCCCTTAGATTTTTAGCAGCAGGGAGTTGCTAGCTGATCTTTGAGCAACATTTTCAGCTTTTATGGAACCATAAGATGAATTACCGTGTCCACTGGTCACTGCCGTGAGATGAATCCAGTATACATCCTAAACCCCTATTCCCTTAACGTTCCGTCTACATCTTGTTTTACCAAGATGTCTATCTCCGTCAGGTTTCCCCCATGGATGCCAAACACTAATTATGATTGTCAGTGTCTCTTGGCTGCATTACTTACTCTTATTATAGACACTTCTTGGTCCATATTGATGATATTAGGCAAGAATATGTCATTAACTTTAACAGCATAGCGTAAGTGTAAATTATATTATATGTAAAGAATATTAGAAGAATCTATTACAGGCAGGGACTTGAAGGTCTGTGTGGAGATAGGCGTTTCAGAAACAGGAAACTTTATTTTTTAAATGAAAACTAGAAACATGGGAGTCTATTTTTTTTCGATAGCGGATAAATCATTGCAACCCGACACGTGAAATTATACATTTTGACATCTGCTGGAAGTTTAAGGTACCTCTTCAACACGTCTAGTTCTCTACCACTGAGGAAAAACTCGTTTCTGTAATAAAACTGTCCTAATATAATGAACTACTGTAGTTCAGTTGGAGTCAATTGCGCCCGGTGATTGTCATTTTATTACTCGATTGTTTTTATCGATCGTAGCTTGTTTTTGTTTTTTTTTAGTTTTTTTATGTAATGGCGTCTTGTGAAGAATTACTACTTTATTTCTTGTTATACTGAAGATAAATACAGATACAGTGATATGACAAGGTACGTAAAGAACTATATTTATCGGAATTTGAATTATTTTCGTAAATACAAGTGTTTATCTACTTGCTGTTTTCAAATTCAAGATTTTCAACGTCAAAATTTCCAACATGCCCTTGTGTTTTTTCATCGACTAAGCTAAGAGGTAAGGCAAAGCCCACAGATTAAATAACTATCATAGTACAAATTCTGCGATCCGAGGATAAATTTGGGGTAAATTTGAATAAATATTCGCGGTATTACGACTAAGGTATAATTATAGGTTAGTTTGGTTAAGTTGGTTTGGTTTACTTTTGTGTTGTTTTAATCAGTCTTCAGAACAATGGATTGATCGGTTTTGTTAGATAACAGGTTATATACCCTGTAATATACAATTTAGTTTCACGGCTCTTACTCAATTGCACAACAACAATGGCGTAGTGAGTCGTGTGTAAGTGTACATGGCAATTCTGAAACGTTACTTAAACTTGTCTACAAATGTGTTCCATCATGGATGCCAATCTTCCAGAACTGAATGCTTATTTTGAACGAAAGAAGTTAAGCAGCTGCTTTCCACTGCATGATGTTTAACGATGTTATTACCCCATAACAATGGCCAAAAAAATTATCAAGTGCTCGAAGAACTTTGCCACAGGAAACTATCTACTGTGCACAGTACAAATATCGAGTTGTAAGACCACGAATACTGAATTGAACCCTGGGTCTAACTAAATACTGAGTAACAATGTACTTAGAACGTGTGACTGGCTAGTGATTATTCATTTAGATAATTTTTATGATCCTAGATTAATTTGTTAATATAAAAGTGTGTAAAATGAAGATTTGATGGCAGTGTTTGGCATTTGTGAACACGTCAACGGACTTAACGTTCCGTGAAAAGCGTTTATATCCTTTGTGTGACGTTCGTCATTCATTCTAGGACGATACCTTAAAATGGCCGCGATCTAATCATCACCTTTATCATTTTACGAGACGTTAGGACGACCTCATTGGTCGCTTAGTATCACTGATTAACCAGGGTCATTCATTCAAATATGGCAACAATGTGAAACAAGTCACTGACCCAGTGGTGCCAACGATTCGTTGTAGTCTAAAGATATGATTGAGTAGGTTACTTGTGAATCCGCAGCGAGCCGCCACTAAAGTTGGTTATTGCACTTGTGTGAGTAATAATAGTCAGCTCACTCGCCTGTGGTTCGTGTCCGGAAGTAAGAAAATGAAAGCATTCAGAACCATAATCAAAAGCGGACTAATAATGCTGAGTAGCTGGCAGGTGACGTAGCAATAACATTCTATTTCACCAACCGACGCGCGGCGTGACGTCACATACACAGTGCTACGTGATCTCTGTCATGTTTGCCATTCAATTCGCAAATTACCCCACCCAACCCCTCCCTCCACCGGCACATGAGTGTTGTGGCCTTGATACACTTTGTTGCTGTGCGTGTCTTATGTGTTATATCAGATCTCTGGGTGAATTATTGCGACAAAGCCTGTTACTATAACCTCAAATGTATCGCGGGGCCAGTTCCGAGTCTTATTACCACGGACCTAGAGAGCGGCGCCCACAAGATATTCGTGTTTGTATGTTCGTGGTTCTTTTTAATAGGTGTCGCCATGTTATTGCATTTATTAACTATAAGATTACTTATTTACACGATGATATGCGTTTTTTTTTCACAACGTTTATAAAATGGCGGATACATGTGTTCATTTGTTTTACAGAAGAAACTGCTCATCTGTTCTAGATTCATTTTGGTGTCGATAATAAACATTTTAAATTATCTGACTGATCTTATTTTGGGCCTGTGTTGGTACAACGACAATACTTTCATGAAAATAGAATTACAAAATCGGTTTAACGCGAATTGGAATGTGATATAAAATACAGATCCCACAAATATCTACAACTTTTATGTAAATTATTCTTCGACAAATATGGCAAAATATTATTTGTTTTAACAGTGTTATCTAGAATCCTTTGAGGATCGCATATAGAAACCAAAGATGTGACTTTATTAAAATAGAATGAAGACGCTGTTAATATCACAACCCACCAAGTTCGAAGTTTCTCCCAAACTATTCACGTACTTAACTCTTTTTTGGTTCGAATAATTTACTTTGCATTCTGAAACGCGAAGTAATAGAAGGGTTATTCAACCTTTCTAAAACGAGAGATATTTTCGCTTTGTATATCATAGTTTTAAGAGTCTGGTAGTTAAGATAATTTAATAATTTTGGAACTGAGGGAAAACTACTGATTAAAAATTTAATTCTCTTGATTTAATTTTAACCCTAATTTGTATTTGTTAGGCTAAATTAAATGTTGATATAATATTACTGAATTACGTTATATATATTTAATCTATGTTATAACTCTTTTATTTTGGTTTGAAATGGTTAACGTATTGAGTTTTCTGTACATTCATTTTCAGATCAATTTATCTGTTGATCTGTTGGAAAATTTCACCATTTTGTTACCCCCCCCCAAAAAAAAAATTAACATCAATGATATAAACAACCCGGAAGACCATACATTGAACTCTCACTGCCGGGAAAATATTAAATCTCGAATTTTTTTTGGGGTATTCTGAATCCAATTATACTATCTGAATCACAGGCAATCTACAAAGAACAGACGTACTGATTCGTATTTACATTTTCTCTAATATCTAATGTCGAATGCTAAGCGAAACCATCAACAGGTTAATTAACATTTCTTGTCAGTATCAGCAGTAATGATCATCAATGATTTCATCGCGAATAACGTGTTTTATCAAGTTACCCAATTACAAAGTCAAAATGCCTGTGATAATGACCTAGTAAGCCTTATGAGAAAATTTTCTTTCGACGTTTCAGTAACATATCATAAAAGGGACATTTTTATTTTACCTTAAAACGGAGACAAAGCCTTAGAAACGTATGACGTATTTCTGTGTGAAGACAATTGACGACATCCGAGGACAATCTCTTCGGTTACGCAACTGTTCAATTTGTCTTACCTTTGTAACACTCGTCGTCTTGAAGTGACGTCGCTGATATCATGTAGAGCTTATTCAAAATAATTAACGTCTGTTACATAAACACGACATTTTATTACTGCAGACATCGAAACGTCAAAGAATATAAAATATGACTCAAATCACGAACTGCCTACACTGAAATGAATCCAATACGAAATATTCCACAATACCGGTACCTAGAAGTTGAGGGGGGGAGGTAGGGGGTAGCTAATTGTGGGTGTGTTCTGTTTCCAACCACAAACATAACCTAGCTCATCCCCTGATTAACACTGTGTTTCATAAATAGCTTCATCTCTGAAATATAATTTGTTGTTCCCATCTCAAAACAGGGCTTAATTTTATCGATACTAAGAATTGTATAAACAAATTTCTAGTTAATTCTATAAAATTTCTGTCTGCATCATCTGCTTTAACATTCAATAAATCTGCATTTACGTTTTTCATATGACTCTCAGAATAAATTTTTATCTAATCAGAGTTAAGCAACTGACCTTTAAAATGGAGACGGATTTTTTTTTAACTGAGTTTGTTCATTCAGAGGGTTAAAATGAAATCCCCCGGACACGTCGCGAGAGTGTTTGCAGGAGATTTGGATATTAAAGTAATCGAACGAAGGAGATTACATGTAGCATGCATAGGAGAGATGAGCTTCATAGAGAAAGTTGGTCGGATAATTTCAAAGACTTTGACATGGAAGGATAATATCAAATGGATATTAAACAAAAATGGCGTGGAGTGGATTCACCAGGTTCACGATTAACAAATCTGTGTGACTACTTTGCGCCTTGAGTAAAATTATTCCGTGGATTCTAATAATTTTAGCTAAAGTTACAATAAAAAAGAAATCTAACTAGAAAGTAGATGAAATTTCAGGTTTTCACGGCGATGTATATGAAGATGTCTTCTGGTGTGTTGCACCATGTTGTCTGAAAGAAACTAACAGGCGTTTCGGAGGTCCTTGGTGCTTCCATCATCATGGATAGAAAACACCTTAAAATACGAAAATGTTTCGTAAACCCCTCCATTTTCGTGGTTGTTAACCTCGTGTTCTGTAGCCTTATGAGTCGGAACTCAAAGGCTCGATCGACCTGTCTGGCAGAGTTCCCCGCCAAGAACGCACTTGGAGCTCAACTGCCAGAAGATATTTGAAGTGCAAGTCTTATTAATGACGCAAACAGGTACAGATATAATAAAGCCACTGAATTGAACGGCACCTGTTCCAAGCCATGGACGAATTCCTTTGCATCCAACTCAATGTTTTGGTTTAATTAAGAAACAACCTCCGTGTAGTAGCCTTCCTTGACATCTGGTTAAAAATCCCCTGCCTTATATGGAATCCCAAGGTTCAATGCCGTGTTAACAGAAGACTCTTAGCGAATCACATTCTAGGCCAGTCTAATCCGCCCAAGCCTCCCACGTGGTCTATTTTCCTGAAGTTGTCCGATTAAACTTTCGTATTTTAAAATTATCCTCCCATATACGTCTATGTACAGCCACGGTGGTCTATAACGCTGGCCTTGTAATCCTGGGGTCTCGGGTTCGATTCCCGGCGGTGCCCGAATTTATAACTTGTGTTGGGCAAGGCCGTGGTCTAGGCAACACGGAGTTTTCCTCCGGGGGCTTCCACGGTTTCAATTACTCCATTCACACACAGAAGAAGGCAATGGCAAACCACTTCTGGATCATCTGCCAAGAACGTATATGAACAGGTCCCAGTCCGAGAAAAGGAGGGAAGGATCCTGTTCATATGGACCTGCCCTCAGACAGACCATTCACACACAGAAGAAGGGAATGGCAAACCACTTCTGGATCATCTGCCAAGAACGTATATGAACAGGTCCCAGTCCGAGAAAAGGATGGAAGGATCCTGTTCATATGGACCTGTCGTCAGGGGAGAAAAGAATCGTCTATGTATTAGAAGTATTTTCTCTTCTGCGGTTCTGAAGTACTCTGATGTTTTGTAGACGAATTTAACCTTCTGTAGTTTTGGAGTATCTGCTTGAATGTTCTGCACGTGATTCTCGTCTTCTACAGAAACCGGTTCCGGGGGTTCCATATCCTTATTAACAAACCCATCCTTATTGTAAGGATGTTATAAGACTGCGACTCTGTTGAGTTGGGACACTGACGGGTTCATTTTCGATATTCCAAGCCCATTTCATATAAATTAAATATTTATTTAAAATGGTACGAGGAAGTTAGATGAGGTCATTCGTTAAAGACGTGAAAAACAAGTCACTCGAATTGGAGTCACACCGAAATTGACGGTGTCATTGGAATTACTGAAATGAAATTTGAAATTAACAATTCCAAGTCAGGTGACTGTTTTTCCACAGATCATTTATATCATACAGATGGGATGTAGTCGTTTAATAACACGCTTTCTGTTATTGTTCTTTACTACGTGAGTCATTTTATTACTTCCTATAATTAATTATTTGGAAAAAAAAAAAATAACCTACTTTAATCTAAATGCAACAATAATTTCACGTTCTTTTCACTACATCTAATAGGTTTCGCGACATTTAATCTGACACATTCCCGAGCGCTTCTCCCACTACGTGGCGTTACGTGTGACACTGTGATACGTGGCAGATAGACCACAGCTTTGTCCTTTCAATTTCTGCCACGTCTTAAGAATCGGATTACAACAACACGAATGTCTATATTTGGTCGATCGCGAAACGATTCATGAGTAATCGATACTGTCTGGCAGCGTTGTCTATGGTCTATCTGCCTGTCTACGTGACAGCTATACGGCCGAAATATTTAAACCACTGACTAAGTCTCATATAACAGCCATATCAGTCTTCAGATTGCTTACAGTCTAAAATTGTTCTGATTTTCCATTTGTTATGGAAAGTGTGTCTAGATGGTGAAACTATTGACATTTCTTCAGAGTCTGGGTGAATTATACAGACTGTGAGAAAGTCAAGGTAACTTTGTGTTCAAATACTGTTATAACCGTGAGAAAAAGCAGTTCGGCTCGTTCTTCAGGCAGGCAGCACATCACAATACTAATAATGTTGCCACAACTCTTATGGCAGTGTCAAAGAGAGACGATTTTGATTCCATGAACGAACAATAAATAAGTTTCAATAAATAGTTGTGATGTCTCGCTAGCCAAACACTGTCCCTTATGTACACTATGTACAAACAAAAATTAAGTAAGTGCGACTTCGCAAAATATATAAAAAAAAAAATAACGTCCCTTCCACGTCATAAATAGTGACTTAAGTATGAAGTTTGGGCGAGGAACAGTCATTTTCCTGTGTCTGATGTCGTCGAAGTGCTTGAGGAAGACAGGTGAACGCTGTCCTCTGTTGTAAGCGACGATAACCGAGCAGCGGCGACTGCTGAAGCCGACGACGACGACGACGACGAAGACAGTGCCACCGATGAAGCTGCCAACGCAGTCGAGGACAAGGGCGTCGAATATGGCGATGTGGTCGACGCGGTAGAGTTCATCGTCTTTGTCGCTGCAGGCGATTCGGACTGCGTTGTCATGGTATACTCGCCCACCCCATCAGTTCGTGTTCTATCACTGCTAAAGTCTTTTGCTACTTCACCGTCACTAACGAATTTATTTTTATTCCTTCCGTCTTTCTGTATTTTCTTATTTTTCTTATTATCGTCTCTGAGCTTTTTATCGCCGTTTCTAGACTTCCGCCTCCTCTTCGCAGCTTCTAACCTCTTTTGGCACTCCTCCTCTCCCTCGCCCTGCTGGCACTTCTTCTTCTTCTTCTTCTTCCTCTTTTTTCGTCTCCTGCATCGTAACTTGTCTCTGCCCGCGTCGTCAGTACCGTCTTCCTGCTCGTTGTTCATCTGCAGACTGCTGGCTTGCACCTGAGGACAAAGGTGGTGGTAGCCGTGGTGCCTCAGCGGATGCTGTGCCATCGAGAGGTCTCCCCTGAGCGACCTGGAGCCGCTCTGTAGCGACTCCCGCACGCGGAGGATCCTCTCCGCGAGATTCTTCACGCGGTCATCTTCCACGTGTTTAATCACGACCATCGCGTAGCTGAAGAGCTTTCCCAGAGGAGCCTTCTTCGGCACCTGTACCTTCCGGGACTGACCTCGCTTACTCAGGGCGATGTACAGAGTCCGCCTGTCGTTGGAATACTTGCTGGACGAGTATGTGATATACGAATGCACGAATGTCTCGTTGAAGACGCAGTCCCCGGTGGAGTTCCTCTGAAACAAATAAAAAAATACCTATGTACCGAAGATGTTCAAAGTTTTCACTACAACAACAATTTCTTAAATTACAAGAAGCTAACCGCGAACATTCTTATCATAAAAGGGGCGTTACATTTAAATTAAAAGAGACATCGCGGGTGTGTACAAAGACTTTACTGAGACAAGAGGGGTAACGTAAGAGTAGCACCAACCCCTTCTTAATTTTCATGATAAAATGTAAAGTTTAAGTGAAAATTTACTGAAAACTTGCCATTAAAAGTGTTTCAATCTGAAGTGATGGAAAGCGAAAACTTTTTGCTGAAACTGTGACCAATTCGTAGGTGAAGTAATTGGCCAATCCTTTTCTATCTCAAGCTGTATGTTATTAACATAACAATTACGACTACAATGAGAGACAAACACTTCACTTCTGAACACGAGGACCTCCGATCTCATCCAGCAGTTTGGGTATCTTATTTTCGGAGCGGGGAAAAGATATTGTAATATCAAAAATGACCTGCAATATGAACTGCAGGCGGCCAGTAGCAATAGTTCCTCACTGACGTCAGGAACAGAGGTCATATCGTTGGCACGCTGTAACAACTTTTGTTATTTTCCAATAAGACAGCCAGCCGCCCTTCAAACTACAGCTGATTACGAACGTGGAGGCCACGATATGCGAATATCAATGACAGTGTTTCACAAACAAGTTCATTAAGGCTTTGGCCGGGATGTTCTTTTGTTAAATCTTATGTGGTACCGCCTGATTCGACTTCTAATGGTTAAGTGAAGTGTTTTCTTCGCGGTACGGTCTGGATTCGTAAATATTATGAAGACGAGCTTCGGCTTCAAAGGGTTAACCAGCTGATTTTCGTAATGGTGAGGTGTAGTGTTTTCTTCGCGGTACGGACTGAATTCATAAATGATATTCAGACGATCTTCGGCTTCAAAGGGTTAATGACGTAATAGAACTACAAAATATTCTTATCAGACAACAAATTTTAATATAAATCGATGAAAAAGATTTTCACGAAATGCTTCAGACAAAAACCTAAATCCATTTACCACTTAAATCTGGATAAAAATAACTTATTTCTAGGTAAGAGGTCATACTTCATTTATAACCCTACAGTGGTAAATAAATGAAACTTCTTGGTTAACATTTAATAATACCGCGTTTTGTCGACAGTGTTTTATTGGTTTCGTTTGATTCTCGGAATAAACAGATTATTTTCCTTAAACAGCATTCTACGAGTAATTTACCTTTGTAATGGGCGAGTGTTGTGTTTTCTGTGAGGTAAGAACTGATTCGGCTTCAAAGAATTAATCGAATCAAGAAACTGCATATTTTTGTGGAGCTCCCAAGTTCATGATCGTACCCACAAAAGCCTGAACTCTGTCCTGAGACTATTCAACACAGTTCACATGTTAATTGCTTTAAGATCCATTTTAATAATTTTTGTGTCTCAAAAACAGAATCTTCCCACGACGTTTTCTAACCAAAATTATTCGTTCCACATACATAATCCGTATCATGACATTTGATTACAAAAAGAGTGTTAATTGTTAAACTTGGACAATTTTCTTTTCAATTATAAATACTCTACCAGTTTTATAATCTCAAACACCCGGAATAAAATCCAAAGTTCTTCCCTCACAGTAAAACCGCGATTCTTACCAAAAACTATTAACGTTTACTCCAACATTCTCATACGAAGCTCAATTGAAATGGGTTAGTATGAAAACATTCCCGTTCGTAGTCATCGGCGGTAGGGACTGGGAGTTTGATAATCAGCACGAGAGTAAACATTCCTTCTAATCCCATGGGGCAGAGTCCTTCCCGAGAAGCTAAGGCAAACTAGGTAATAATTTGTTTACTTTACAAAACGAAATGTTCATTACCGTTAATTTCCGCTGTTTATTCATGCAAGAATAAAGCAATTTCATGCACACGTAACAATTCATAACTGTTTAGAACCGCATTCAAAAATGCCAACTCAGTTCAAAGCCCTGAGTATGATTTTGCTGTGAGAAACTTCGTCTCGCGCAAAACGAACCTGTTCGTAACTTTATTCACATGATCCAGTGGTAATATTTCTAATTTTACACAACATGACGCCACAATTCAAAATATTGCGCTTCGTAATTTAACCAGAAGGACGCAGACACAGCCTTTTGAGAGCCCTAGTATGTCTCCTTCCAGGGGCATTCTAAACACAACGAGAAGAATGAAAACTGATATTAATCTACACTATTACAAAGTACAAATTTGTAGAGTTCTGTGCGAAGAATATTGCGCCTGTTTGAATAGCCTCAATGAGTGTGTGACAATAAAAGATGGCAGCTTCAGTGTGTTCGAAGAAAACACAGTGGAGAGCTTCTTTTGTAGTTCTGACGGTAAAGGATACAAGAAGAAGGAGAAGGAGGAGAAGAAGAAGGACGAGCAGGAGACGAATGAGAAGAAGGGGAGAAGAATGATGAGAAGAAGGAGGAGGAGGAGACGAGTGAGAAGAAGGAGAGAAGAATGATGAGAAGAAGGAGACTAAAAAGGAGGAGAAAAAGAAGAAAAAGAAGGAGGAGACGAATGAGAAGAAGGGGAGAAGAATGATGAGAAGAAGGAGGAGGAGACGAATGAGAAGAAGGGGAGAAGAATGATGAGAAGGAGGAGAAGAAGAAGGAGGAGACGAATGAGAAGAAGAAGGAGGAGAAGAAGAAGAATAAAAAGGAGGAACAGAAGAAGGAGGAGAAGAATGAGAAGAAGGGGAGAAGAATGATGAGAAGAAGGAGGAGGAGGAGATGAATGAGAAGAAGGGGAGAATGATGAGAAGAAGGAGGAGGAGGAGACGAATGAGAAGAATGATGAGAAGGAGAATAAAAAAGGAGGAGAATAAGAAGAAAAAGAAGGAAACGAAGAATGAGAAGAAGGGGAGAAGAATGATGAGAAGGAGAATAAAAAAGGAGGAGAATAAGAAAAAAAAGAAGGAGGAGAAGAAGAAGGAAAAGAAGAATGAGAAGAAGGGGAGAAGAATGATGAGAAGAAGGAGGAGGAGGAGACGAGTGAGAAGAAGGAGAGAAGAATGATGAGAAGAAGGAGACTAAAAAGGAGGAGAAAAAGAAGAAAAAGAAGGAGGAGACGAATGAGAAGAAGGGGAGAAGAATGACAAGAAGGAGGAGGAGAAGAAGAAAAAGAAGGAGGAGAAGAAGGAGGAGAAGAATGAGAATAAGGGGAGAAGAATGATGAGAAGAAGGAGGAGGAGACGAATGAGAAGAAGGGGAGAAGAATGACAAGAAGGAGGAGGAGAAGAAGAAAAAGAAGGAGGAGAAGAAGGAGGAGAAGAATGAGAATAAGGGGAGAAGAATGATGAGAAGAAGGAGGAGGAGACGAATGAGAAGAAGGGGAGAAGAAGGAGAATAAAAAAGGAGGAGAAGAAGAAGAATAAAAAAGGAGGAGAAGAAGAAGAAACCTGACCGTGAAAGTATGACAAACATGGCTGTTGGTGCTGAGAAACTAAAAATAAAATAAAATGGTAGGATTAAATGCCGATGTCGATACGAGCCACCGACTTCTGGACAGAGGCATTTAGTTTGCGTTCTGTGGATGTCCGAAAATTTTTTAGACAAAGGATTTCTGATCGCATCATGTCGTCTCTGACGTCACTATTTTTATAGCAGATTTATTGAATTTATATTTTTTGTCTGGATAATGTTGAGGACGAGGCGTGAGGAGAATACTTTGATCCGAAAGTAAAGAAATCTGAAAATGAGGAACTTCATAATTTATACTCGTCACCACACAATACTAGAGTTATCAAAATAAGGCAGATAAAGGATGGGGCATGTAGAACGCGTGGAAGCTTTAAAAGTACATGCATGATTTTAGCCGAAAAACTGGAGGGAGGAGACCGATTGAGAAACATAAGCGTGAGGGAATAATACTAAAATGGATCTTAATTAATTAAGATGCGCACTGGATTGAACTGGCTCAAGTAGGGTCTCGCTATAGGCTTTTGTTAGCGGAGTGATGAACATTCGGGTTCCATAAAGGCGGATAATTTACTAATTAATCAAGAACTCTTGTTTTTTACTGAGCTATAATATATGTGCCTGTGTCTTTGCCGTAATGGGGAGGATGTGTCTGTCTGTCCGTACGTGTGTTTTATGTTATATTTAGCGCGCCCCTAAGCGAAATGTGTATGGGTGAGTATTTTTTTTTTGACAAGTCTCTGGGCCCACGTGTGTGTGGAGGGGGGGGGGTGATCGGCTCTGGTGCTTTAGTCGCCAATAGTCACAAAAGTTATCCTTAAATGAATCGAAGATTCCGACGAAAATTGTGTCGACCAAGCGACGTCTCATCGTGGCTCGTGGCTGTGATAATTCGTCTGTGTGTGTTTGTTTCTAGCCAATACCAATAAAAAATTCGATCGCTTTTGAATGCGGTATCGGTTGTTATAAAAAGAGATTCAAAGCAGGAAAGCAATTTTTGAAGTAGCGGTGAGGGACGACAAGGAATTTTGAAGTTCCTGAATAATCCGTGTCTAGAATTCCTAAGAGCCGAGACACGGAGTACTTACATGATGCTGCAAAAGTTTTGGTTTTTGCTGGACCACAGAACTTGTGCGGCAGATTTCAACACAGAGGAATGAAGATCTGACGTGTAGACCACAAAACATGCAAGGAATCTCAATTACTTTTCAACGACCCGATCATATGGGCAGATGTTCAGATTCTGCGTGTGGCCAATCTGTGAAAATACTGTGTACCTGCCCCTTACATTTACGGTAAAGAGTGTATTAAGCCCCAAAATCGGCCACACCCTTCTTCCATATCAGAAATGTCAACATACTGCAGCTCAGAATATATCTCCAGATGTTGAGAGATATAAACGTTCACTTTAAAGGTAGTATATTTGCGTCATATTGTGAATTAGGTTAATATTTTAATATTTTCCGTCAAATCACAATTTTGTAATAAGATAATAAAATATAAACTATTTAAAATATATTTCAATAAACTGCATAATATTGTAAAGGATTGTAATTCGAGTTTTAAATTTACCAATCTAATTTTATACCTGAGGACGGTTAAATATAACCGAAACATCGATCATTCGATGCGGAACGTGAAATGATATTTTAAATATTTTATATTTTATTATCTTATTAAAAATTGTGATTTGACGGAAAATATTAAAATATACGTTCACTTTAAAGTTCAAATATGCCTACTCCAGTCGAGATACAGACACTTTCAAAAGGCGTTCTTAGGGAATTTGTATTTCTCCACGATATTCATACATGGATCTTGGCTACACGCGATGACACATTCATTTGTTAAAAGACGTGTTCGCAATATACAGGGCTGCTTGGATATGTAGTAAAATACCTGAAGAAACTGAATGTTGTTAAATTTGTTTCTTTAGTTCTATTATGGAGTTTGTCTCGTTAATTGCTAAGCTGACAAGGTCTAAAAAAACATAATGAATTAGTGTGAGGATTGAAATACTACAAATTTGTGAGGAAGGATTTATAGCTGCTGGGTGCTCACTGAACAGATATTTAAATGGGCCAGTCTTCACTACGATCGGAGATTCTATGTAACTCTTTCATCATCGCCCTGATGATGACGGCAACAAGCATATCTGGAACGTCATTAAACGTCTACCAGACTACAAGGCGCAACATCCCAGAAGAAAATCATCTTCTCAAATTATTGATTTAAATACCAAGCCTGCATGACAGTCAAGTCCAGAGGCGCACGTGGAGGCAATTGGGCATTGCGTACAAAGTCAAACCAAGGGATGAGGACTTACGCCTTCAATTACGACAATTGAAGTTTGCTTCGCAAATACGTACCACGTGGACGACCGAGACAAGGGTTTGAATGCATAATGAAAACAGGAGAGAATAAACTTGTTTACTGTCTATAACCTAAGTAAACGAGATGTTAATTGTAAGATCTGAGGTTTTCACAGCGGTGAGTATGAAGATTTTTGTCTTCTGGGTTGTTGCGCTGTGTAGTCTGGTCGATGTTAACCAATGTTTCTGAGGTCATACTGCCTCCATTATCAGGGCGATGAAGATTTCTGTCTTCTGGGTTGTTGCGCTGTGTAGTCTGGTCGATGTTAACCAATGTTTCTGAGGTCATACTGCCTCCATTATCAGGGCGATGAAGATTTCTGTCTTCTGGGTTGTTGCGCTGTGTAGTCTGGTCGATGTTAACCAATGTTTCTGAGGTCATACTGCCTCCATTATCAGGGCGATGAAGATTTCTGTCTTCTGGGTTGTTGCGCTGTGTAGTCTGGTCGATGTTAACCAATGTTTCTGAGGTCATACTGCCTCCATTATCAGGGCGATGAAGATTTCTGTCTTCTGGGTTGTTGCGCTGTGTAGTCTGGTCGATGTTAACCAATGTTTCTGAGGTCATACTGCCTCCATTATCAGGGCGATGAAGATTTCTGTCTTCTGGGTTGTTGCGCTGTGTAGTCTGGTCGATGTTAACCAATGTTTCTGAGGTCATACTGCCTCCATTATCAGGGCGATGAAGATTTCTGTCTTCTGGGTTGTTGCGCTGTGTAGTCTGGTCGATGTTAACCAATGTTTCTGAGGTCATACTGCCTCCATTATCAGGGCGATGAAGATTTCTGTCTTCTGGGTTGTTGCGCTGTGTAGTCTGGTCGATGTTAACCAATGTTTCTGAGGTCATACTGCCTCCATTATCAGGGCGATGAAGATTTCTGTCTTCTGGGTTGTTGCGCTGTGTAGTCTGGTCGATGTTAACCAATGTTTCTGAGGTCATACTGCCTCCATTATCAGGGCGATGAAGATTTCTGTCTTCTGGGTTGTTGCGCTGTGTAGTCTGGTCGATGTTTCCCAACGTTTCAGAGGTCATACTGCCTCCATCATCATTAAATGATACCGACAGAACCTCGGTACTACCAAATGGACAATCTGATCAGACGGTACAAGTATTACGGCGGTAACAAAGACATTTAAAGGTCTTCTTCGTGTATGTTTATGCTGTTGCACGTTAGAGTTGGACGGTTATGCATGTGTGAGGTAAAGTTTCGCCTTTGTTTAATTAATAGTCACATCCTTTAGATATAGGTCTATGGGGGTCATTCTTAAACCTCGGCAGTAACTGGACAGTTCTATGCCTCGCACGATTATCCTCGGGGAAAGATAGCCCAGTGGGTAGAAGACTGGACAGGACCCACAGTCGGTTTGAACGTGGTATAGAAGAAAATCATTTTCCCCCTGAAGGAAATCTAAGCTCTGTCTATCGGCTCTTAACCAGTCAATTACAGGGGCGATTAGGCTCATATAATATCGTTTCTGTTCAGTTCAATGCCGTTAACTGTCATCAAATTGCATGTTTCAAGGTCACAGCTAATAACGTTGCAACCAGGCGATTGAAGACAGCTCAGAACTCGCACCGTAGTAAAGCTAGCAACGCTCTGCTGTTGATTTAGAACCGAGCGATAAGGGGGGGTGGAGTTCTTCCGTGGCCTTGAAGCGGGCAATTTGGTGACGGCTACCTACAGGTGTGTGATTCCAATGACATTGGTGCAGTGCGAGTGGAGAGGGAAAATGCTGTGGCCTGTTACAAGGTGTTGCGTTAGCACAGAGGGCAAACAGAACATAATGGATGGCCTTGGGTGGGACTTGGCTTGCTGGAAGAATCTCCAGGGCCCTCAGCTTCTATTCACGGTGTCATCTCATAAAGAATTCATGTGACATTGTTTCCCCAACCAACATATGAAATCCTGTTGTTAACAGTGAATAAGAATTAACATGGGTTTTACGTAAATACTGCTGAAGGTTAGTTGAGAATACTGTGTAGAGGATAGAAAGTAACTTCGCTGCTATGAACATATGTGAGAGGAGAAAATATGATGACGAAAACAATTCACTGGAAAAATGGAATCGAGAGATAAGAAGACGTTAGTTATAGGGTGTTCACAAAGTAAAAGAGGGAAGGAATTAGAAAGGTTGGGGAACGGTAACGTCTCAAATATTTTGGAACAGTTATTTTAGTGTTCTGTCTGACGACAGGTCCATATGAACAGGATCCTTCCATCCTTTTCTCGGACTGGGACCTGTTCATATACGTTCTTGGCAGATGATCCAGAAGTGGTTTGCCATTCCCTTCTTCTGTGTGTGAATGGAGTAATTGTTGGGATGCCATGGAGAAACCGGGGAAGCCCCCGGAGGAAAACTCCGTGTTGCCTAGACCACGGCCTTGCCCAACACAAGTTATAAATTCGGGCACCGCCGGGAATCGAACCCGAGACCCCAGGATTACAAGGCCAGCGTTCTAACCGCTAGAAATTAAAAGCTGATTTATTTCAAGGAGTGCAGAAAGATAGCTTACAAATTTACCATCTTACAGTGTGGAATAATTTTTCTTTCCGTCTCAGAATTAGAAACCTAGAACTACAATTTTGTGTCTTGTTATACATGGGCGTGAAAAGTTGCC
>NW_019059970.1:45988-61085 GCF_000696155.1 Zootermopsis nevadensis | reverse complement strand
GGGCGCCTTCGAATGAAGGTGAGCTTTCATGTTCTTACGGCGGTGAATAAGAATATAACTCCTCTGGGATGTTGCGCCGTGTAATCAGGTAGACGTTTCGGAACATCTACCTGCCACCATCATCGGGACAATTATCCTGTAAACCAAATAATTTTCCGGAAGTGTTATGGTCATCAAATAAAGGGGGGGCGATACGGTTGGGTCAAGAAGACACAACTTAAGGGACCGAAGCTTAAATTGGAGGATAATATTAAAACGGTTTTCAATTTCTTGATCATCTGAGCATCTTTCGTACAGACTGAGGGGACTAAAATGGCTGTAGAATTATAAAGTAAGGGAAAAATGTTTAATTTCTCACTTGATTATTACCCAGCATTCCGTATGATTATATTTTCGTGTTATAATTAAATTTATTGGACAATGCTTGTCATTTGCTCAACAACAGACCAGATAGTTAGCCATTAACTTTTACAGATGAGACGGTATCATATAGACATAAGCACGAAGCAATGTTTCGTAATTTCTCGTAGGACGACCGTGAACTACGATAGCCCAGCGGGTTATAACTTTACCTCGCACCTTCAAACAAAATTAACATAAACTAGAATCCCTCATAAAGCTACGGCTAAGGCTAACAAGACAGTGTTTAGTGTTCAGAGTAGAAGCAGCGAGCTTAGGTATTTTGCTCTAAGCGTGTTGTGCAGACCACATCTATCACCATGCCATGAAAACTGCCTTCTTCAGGAAGAAATACAACGCGACACCCAGCGTTCTGTAAAACGCCATGATTTATGAAAATTAAATAGGGCGGAAGGCAAGTGGTTCTAAATGGAATTTAGTCAACGAAGATAACTTATTTCTCGATACCTCAGTCACTGGAAGGTGTCCAACATAATATTGATATAATGGATCTACTATTGTTAGTAACCAGACCTTTAGAGAATCAGTCACATAAAAATGGGAGTTGGCTAAAGATAAATCATCTGAAGACAGGAGCAGGGCCAACACCCAAATATCACATCTCAGTCAACGGACGATGTCAGACGTAATATTAGTACAATGAATGAACAAGTGTCAAGCATGTGGTCGCTTGCACGTGGTTCCAGGTTGAAAGAAGCGAAACATGGATCTTGACACGAGGTCGCTCTGGTTGTCATTTGATGATAGTTTTATGTCTTTATACTGTTATAATACGCTTAGAAATATGTAGCTACTGTACACTCGAAGAAATATGTTTTAAAAGTGACGTGAAATTTAGATTTTTTTTAAATAAAATATTTACTAGATGTACAGAAATTTTGTCAACACAAAAATGTAGTGCAATCCATGGAAACCATTATCACTTTAAAGCGAGTAATTCAATTCTAAAGGGTTTTTACGACGGTAGTTTAAACTTAAAATTGTCCGTTATCAGGACTTCTTCCATCGTCTGTTCTTTTAAAATCACGACGTTTCGGAAGCTGGTTCTGTCTCCGTCTTATAATTTTTATTTTATCATTTAAGTATTATAACCTACTGACAGAACCCGTACTTGGGTGGATAAGTTGAAATAATTGCACGATTTACATTGTCCAATGACAGAGACTAGCTCTGTTTAAGGTACCCAACAGAGTAGGTACCTCTCACCTGAAGACGGAGACAGAACCAGCCTCCGAAACGTCGTGATTTTAAAAGAACAGACGAAGGAAAAAAGTTCTGATAACGAACAATTTTAAGATCATATACAGTTTTTGGCGTGTGAATTTTGTAAATAAGTGATTAGAAAGATTTTTAGTTCGGATCTTTTACGGAACCAATACAATTTTCAAAGACTTAACAAACGCGTATCTTTCGAAATTTTTGAACGGATTTAGATTAAAATTTTTCGGAAATTCTAGTCCTCGTTCAGGCCTGATACCATGTGTATAGTAAGTCGTACTTACACGTGGGCATTATTCTATCCACGCCGCAAGCGGGATTCGGACCCATGATCTCAGTGTTCAAGAGGTCCAAGACCTTCCCCGTCCTTTAGCACGGCACATAAGATTTGTTTCTTCAAATATATAACAACTAAAATCACATAACCTTAAGTAAATGAGTTACGTAAGTCTAATTGTATGATACTGCCCCATTTATTACATTCGGAAAAGCATTAATGTCATTTAAGGCAATACGTCTGATGATGGAGGCAGCAAGCACCTCTGAAACGTCGGTAAACGTCTGCCATACTACACGGCGCAACATCCCGGAAGACAGTCATCGTTACAGTTATTGAAATCTCACAGGAAAGACAAGGAAATGAAAGTGGTTAAATACATGAGGATTGTGTGGTCATGTAGAACGCACGGATGCTCTACGGGTAGAATATTTCACTAAGAAAAATCCTGAAGGGATGAGACCAATTAGAAGACCGATGTATTGGAGGAGGGATTAGGTTGAAGTGACTCATGACAGAGCTCAGTAGCAGGCTGTTGTAATCACGATAATTAACACGAAATCGAGGCATTTTACGAGGTGCGATCGGAAAGTTTCAAGACTGTGTCAATAGAGGGCGAACCGGATGTAGTACGAGCTTCTGCCGCTAGGGGGTGCGGCCTACATTCATAGTGAATCAGTGTGCCAGCCGGCATCATCGAATTAGCATTTGTTTCGTAGTCATGAAATGAGATGTTATATTTAGTGTAAAAATTTCCAGTTGTTGTGACAAACTCTTGTCCGGATTGAAGTGATCGACCTGACAGGACACAACAGTAAATTGATCAAACTGGTTTTACCTTGTTAATTGAATGAATGACCGAGTGAGATTACACAGTCGTACCAACTCTTGACTTGAATTCGGGAGTTTCCCGTTAGAATTTCGGGTGAACCCGCTCGACCACACGTCACAGTAAACCTTTGTGACTGAAGAACGATCTCCAACACACACTCCAGCCATTTATTTTTGTAACAACGCAGTTAAAACCAAGTGAGTAATCCGACGGAATAGAAAATCTTATAGTCGTTTAGCAGGTCAATAGATTCAGCTTTTTCTATGCAACTCGAAAGTTCATTATCGCGTCATACCGTCACATCGCTGGGATCGTTGTGTTCACTCCCCGGGGAACTACTTCGAGGGTGATGGATGAATTTAATACCTGAGATAAGTGTACGGGTTTTTATAGGCGCAGTCTAGAAACTTTCCGATCGCACCTCGTAGTTCCGACAGACGACCAGTTACAAAAGTTGCAAAGAAAACGAAACAGTCATTGGCCTGATACTTTCCGCGTCTCGCGGTATCGAAGACAAACAATAGATTTCTGTGCTGTGTTACCTCGTCGGACTAATTTTGACAAAATTTCGTTTACGAAATCCTTGCTCCTCAACACTCAGAGAACATGGGAAGTTATAAAATAAAGCGATTGGGCCACAATTTTATGGCCATGCATACACCTCCTAACTAGTTCCGCTTATCCGGCAGAAATACACATGATGACTTGAGTTTAGTTTGCCACGTGTTTCATCCCGACAGAGGTGTGGCAGAGGACGTCCTAAGTACAAAACAATTTGATGAGTTGTGATGGCCAGGATATTTTTGCGACTCGACAGGGTTGAAGATCTTCAGCTCGTCTGGCAGTTCTGCACTTAGCTTCACTCTTCTGTACTTAAAGGAAGATTACGTATAGGAAGAGAGAGAGAGAGAGAGATCTACTATTAAAAGGATCGGAATCGAGGAAGTACAGGGAACAATTTCTGAGTACAAGCTTGAATTTTTCTGATGACACTGCGTTAAAATACGTAAAATTGTTTTTCTTGACTTTATCCGTCGCGTAAGTTATAAAATTATAACGTTTCGTAAGCTGGATTCTGCTGTTGGTACCCTTGTCTCAACCTGATTCAGACCCAGGCCTAAGGCACTCATCGCCCTGATGATGGAAGCACAAATGCCACTTAAAACGTCTACCAGACTACACGAAGCAACAACCCAGAAGACGACCATATTCATATCAGAACCGCGAAACCCTGAAATGTCACAAAATTGTAGACATCCATAAAATACACGTTACAGCTCATGCAATATTTGCATAAAATCTCTTGTATCGATCGATATTATAGAAAATTAACAGCCCTGAATACATTAAGTGACTTCATACCCTCTAAAAATGCAAGCCGCCACTGACTAGGGTCTGTCTACATCGATCTAATATCTATACACGAAATACGAATAATACGAGCGCCTTCATCCCACGACATCGCTCAAAATTAAGTGGAACTATATTCCAGCGCTGCGTCTACATTTTCAGTTATCCCTTTGCTAAAATTCGTAAACTGACATCACTTGCCGCTGTTACGAACTCCTACTCGTTCTTACGTCGCGTGGCTACGCTTTTAAATGTCTTCCCCCATTTTTCCACGTTATATTCTGTCCTTTATGTCTACCTAAATTGTTTAACTTAATCTTCCTGCATTCGTCATTCCTTCATTCTTATTTGTGTTCCCCTCTCTTTAATGTTCTTATTATCATTCTCTGTATTCTTGTGTCTTTCCACCGGAGTATCGTTAACTCCTTTACCCAGTGTTTACCCGACACAATTCAGGAGCCAGTCGAGAGTCTACTGATCGTTTTAGCAACACACAATAGCTGCGATTGTCTGAACGAATCACCACAGGTGTACAAGGGGCCGCCGACCTTCGGAAGTGTGCACAGAGCTTTATTTCTGTCTCAGCTGTGATGTCTTCCTTTTACTTGGATGTGTATCTCGAGTAGACTGACTAATCCCGTCTGAATTACAAGCATTTTGAACAAGGAAATTACTGTTCTATGCTGTGATGTGGATTTAGAAGCGTTACATAACCACACTTTTTTTAACATTATTTAAAAATATCGTACAGGTACAAAGCGGTGCTGAGGCGCATGGCAGATTATGAAGAAGCTTCAATTGCATTTACAGTGACTGGTTGAATAGGAAAACCTGTACGATCTAACAGGCTGTAAATATAAGTATCCGTATCTCTGCTGTTGACTACGTGCGAGCGTAAGAACTTAATATCAACACCTGGGAAAAATGCAAAACAGAAATAAAATATTCTAAAGTCTCCATTACAATTCTGTAGTAGTAATAACGATGCAAAATATAACTATGTAAGATTCGAGGTTTTCACAGCGGCGAGTGAGAAGATTTCTGTCTTCTGGGTTGTTGCGCTGTGTAGTCTGGTCGATGTTAACCAACGTTTCAGAGGTCATACTGCCTCCATCATCAGGGCGATGAGTATGAAGATTTCTGTCTTCTGGGTTGTTGCGCTGTGTAGTCTGGTCGATGTTTACCAACGTTTCAGAGGTCATACTGCCTCCGTCATCAGAGTATGAAGATTTCTGTCTTCTGGGTTGTTGCGCCGTGTAGTCTGGTCGATGTTTACCAACGTTTCAGAGGTCATACTGCCTACTACACAGCGCAACAACCCAGAAGACAGAAATCTTCAGAAAATAATTAACTTTGAAAGTCAGTGTAGTTCTCGCAAATGTACGCTTTTTAATCTTAGTTTTATCTGATGAAGCAAGACGACGAATGCCATTTAAATGGAGGATCTGATTTCAATGTTAATAAAATATGTGACTGACTGAACAATGACAGATAAACGGCACATGACTCGTGTTCGAGGCCCACATACAATTCACTTCTCCTGAAGCAGTCAGTAAATCATCAGCAACCCGATAGCGCGATCACACCCACATTTAGGGCCCTTACGAATTTTCTCGAACAGAACGCTCGGGTTTCAACAAACGAAACTGATTAATGTTTTTTAAGGAGCACAAGTCATTAAAACAAAAAGTTTACGGAAGAATCAACAGATAATATAAAGGGTTTAAAGGTGTGTATTTTAGTTAGCTGAAATATCCCTGAGACCAACACGTGTCATCTCATGTGCGCGTGGTAATCAAACTTGCTGATTAATCCACTGATTTATTCAATAACTGACCAAATCTCTGACTGACAAAATAAATGACCCAGTAACTAATACTTTAATCGGCAAACGAAGTAAACGATCAGGTGGCAAATTATTCGAAGCGACGAAAACGTCTGTGAGATTTTAGGTTCTCACGGGCGGTGAGTCCGAAGATGGCTGTCTTCTGGGTTGTTACGCCGTGTGGTCTGGTAGGTAGACACCGACGTTTCGGAGCAACATTCTGCAATTTCATGGCGGTATGTTTCTCAGAAACACTAGTACCTGGCTTTACATCTCAAGATGGCCAATGTCAACACAGGGATTACGAGTTCAAGGACAAATGACTGAACCTTCCAAGTCGTCCTACGCTTTCCGTCATCTCTCAGCCCAAGAGGCGTGTGTTCTGTCCTACGCGTTCTTTCTATTTTTGGCGGTAATTCATGAACTCCATTAACCCTATTTGCCAAGAACGCTGGCCTTGTAATCCTGGGTTCCGGGTTCGATTCCCGGCGGTGCCCGAATTTATAACTTGTGTTGGGCAAGGCCGTGGTCTAGGCAACACGGAGTTTTCCTCCGTGGCATCCCAACAATTACTCCATTCACACACAGAAGAAGGCAATGGAAAACCACTTCTGGATCATCTGCCAAGAACGTATATGAACAGGTCCCAGTCCGAGAAAAGGATGGAAGGATCCTGTTCATATGGACCTGTCGTCAGACAGAACACTAAATAATAAAATAATAATAACGCTTATTAATAATCTCGTCATAAAGGGATCTTAAAGCCTTATCGAATAGGAATTTAGTAAATATTTTTAACAGAGGAGGCCAAGTTATGAAGTTATGAGAAAGAATAAATATTTAATATTATATATCTGTAAACCGTACAGGACCAAAAGTGATAATTTTACAGACAAGGCTAAGATAAAGATGTCAAAAAATAAATAACATTAAACATGTAAGTACGTTTATTAACAACGACTTGGCTAACAGTAGAGTTGAGTGTTGTAATATACGGACATAATCGAATACGTCATATGTAATTAATATTAGCTGGAACAAGATGGCCAGTCAATTAGTCTCGTAACTTAATCCACTCAAGACTATCTGTAGGAGGCTGCTTAAAAAGGAGACATGCTACAGGACGGGTTCTCTCCAAACAGCACATAACAAGTCGACACAATTTCATAAGAAATTTGAGAGAGGTTGAACTTCTGTGAACTTCATGAGTATTCATCATCAAACATGACAGTAAACAGTTTATATTTTGGGTGAAACGTAGTCTTGGTCTTTTGGGTAAATAATTGGGAACCAAAAAAACACAGAACTGTCTCCTGTAATTATCATCCGATCAACGTGTCGGTGAATGGTATAAGGCAATGAGACAACACGAAATTTTGTATCGAAAATTCCAAATCCACTCGGGACATGAAAACATTCCGGTATTTTTTCTATCCTGTGAAGGGAGAAATTTCCTACAATCGCCTGAATTTCCTTACAGGCCAAATAAGTCCTATTTCCTGTCTAAATATGATTTAGGAAACTAATTCAGAGCGTTGCCACATACAGCCAAGGAAATGAAGAGGGAGATTCTATCTACCATTCCATTTATAAAACAAAGTTTATGTCATTTAACTTTAAACTAGGCAGAGCCATACGATTTCCCTCTATTTACACAGTAAAATAATGTGAAAAATTAACTAATCACGTAGTTTTAATACTTTTCAACATAAATAATTGTTTCGCAGAAACCAATACTGTTCAGAAGTTCGTAAATCTATCACTGAAATAATTTATTTCATTCTACAATCCAGTTCAAGTATTGTTTTAGACTTTCTCTATAGCAAAGAATTTCTAAATTAAATAATAAAAGATTGAATGCTCATCGGATGGGGATCAGACATTCTCTAGCAACATAAAAATCTAGATAAATACGTTATCCATGCCATAAGGGCGATTCGAGACAGTGATATCACCTCATGGAGGCGTTTGAGGGGATCGAACCCCAGTCCGTAGTCAGACACGACTCTTAACTGAGTTACCCTTGTTCCCTAGTCTGTACAGCCGTATAGTCATCAGGAGCAGACTCTGCTGGTAATTCTCATTGCGTCGTGCCTGGCATTCGGTGTCGTTTTGAATGAAATCGTAACGCTCACACTGAAGACTGAACACCGCGCATGCTCGGTGAAGAGCGCAGAAGGAAGGAGCGATAATCTTTGCTGTGGGATTCGTGGTACCTAACACCTCAAATAAAACCACACTACAGACTCATTTCGTGTTAACTACCACTCCGAACCATTATGTTAAACATTGGAACAATATTAAAAGCAGGGGTGTACAGTTGTAGCTCATAATATTGGCCAGCGGAAGGAATGTTGGCTGCCTGCTATGTTCCTCTGACACAAACGTATCACTGGACCGCACAATGGAGAGTCAAGAAAAACAAAAACAAATAAAGAATGATGGTCCGCACGACTCAGAAAAATGTACGCCATGTTTATTTATCATAATCAAAAACAATGGCTGCCTGTGAGATTGCATATTATAATTCTGGCGAATATGAGAATCTGCGATGTTGCTCCGTGCAGTCTTGTAGACATTTACCGACGTTTCAGACTTACTGTCCACTCCATGACAGCCCTGATAATGGTGCAACAATTCAGAAGACAGCCATATTCAATGTCTAAAATACTGAAAATTTCTCAAGGAATTTCAATGTCGGGCCACGCTGTTCAACTATAACGCATCATTTCCATTAAAAACCTGCTTAAATTCCTTAAGAAAACGGATCATAGTAAAAAAGTTGATAGCGGAACCACGGTTCCGGAGAATTTTACGTAAATACGTCTATACGGAAAGGAAGTTTATATATTGGCTTTATTCTAAATATTTCCTTTATACATCCTTTACAATTGAGATAATTTTGATTAAGACTTTGCTTATTTAACTTGAATTAGTTACGCTTAAGATGGGTCTGTGGTAGATGAATGTAATGTAAAGAAATGTTTTATAGGTAACAACAATTCCGAGTAATGTAATGTATTGTAATGAAACATTCGTTGGTATAGAACATATTTTTTTTATTTGTAGTGTTCTGTCTGACGACAGGTCCATATGAACAGGATCCTTCCATCCTTTTCTCGGACTGGGACCTGTTCATATACGTTCTTGGCAGATGATCCAGAAGTGGTTTGCCATTGCCTTCTTCTGTGTGTGAATGGAGTAATTGTTGGGATGCCACGGAGGAAAACTCCGTGTTGCCTAGACCACGGCCTTGCCCAACACAAGTTATAAATTTGAGCACCACCGGGAATTGAACCCGAGACCCCAAAACAGAATGAAACTAATTTTTTATGCGAGTTTGCTGTGTAAGAATTCTAGCAATGACGGAATTATGGCTCAGCCCAGTGTAATACTGGTTAACATTATAAGTACTGGTATTACTCGGGCGACCAAACAGAGGAGGATCGGATGGGCAGGGCACAAACCCGTACAAGGACACGCCCTGCGCCGTAATGCCAACTTCCTTTTGCACAGACTTAAAGAAGTGTTAAGCACTGGGCCTTCTGCATGGTGTGTACGATATATCACTTTATACTTCCTAATTTTGGATCAAACTTATGTGACGAATTTACACTTACGAATGACCAATACACACGAACGAGTTTAAATTCACAAATCGTTTAATTAGTCAGTCTATTGTCTTAAAAATCATATAACTTAGCATTAAACTTCTTTTTTTGGGTAAATAATAACAAAAATTTTGACTATTTCAAATAATAATCCATCAAAGAGATACATTTTTATGAAGATATGTACAAAATTATATTTAAAAAAATATTTAATATTTTAATAATTTATTGAAGAAAGTTAAGGTGTGGAAGTTGAAGGCTTTGAATCAACCGTCGTCTATAAAAAGAAAATATCTAGAATTTATTGGAAAGCCCTGGGTACGAACTTCGGCGCCCGCGCACGAAGATCGGATATGATGGACAAGTCACGGTCGCACGACCTGTGATGGGAAATGTAATCGTCTGTGCTTATCTCTCTCTCTGTCTGTTTCCGTTGAGTACGCGCGGCCCCCATCAAGAAGATTACCCAACTGTTTGGTAGCATCGCGCGTTCTCTAGCGTAGACTGTAATATTTATTTTATGTAACAAGGAATTATGTGATCTGAAAACGTGCTCATTAATTTGGCATCGTCATCAAACTGTCTTTTTCAAGTAAACTTTCCTTTCTGTTGTTCCATTATAATTGTGTTCGGATTTCTCACAGGTATAAGCCGTTTTAAATTGTCTTCTGGGTTGTCCCTCCGTGTAGCCTGGTAGAAGTTTACCGACGTTTCAGAGGTCATACTGCCTCCATCATCAGGACGATGAGTATGAAGATTTCTGTCTTCTGGGTTGTTGCGCCGTGTAGTCTGGTCGATGTTTACCGACGTTTCAGAGGTCATACTGCCTCCATCATCAGGACGATGAGTATGAAGATTTCTGTCTTCTGGGTTGTTGCGCCGTGTAGTCTGGTCGATGTTTACCGACGTTTCAGAGGTCATACTGCCTCCATCATCAGGACGATGAGTATGAAGATTTCTGTCTTCTGGGTTGTTGCGCCGTGTAGTCTGGTCGATGTTTACCGACGTTTCAGAGGTCATACTGCCTCCATCATCAGGACGATGAGTATGAAGATTTCTGTCTTCTGGGTTGTTGCGCCGTGTAGTCTGGTCGATGTTTACCGACGTTTCAGAGGTCATACTGCCTCCATCATCAGGACGATGAGTATGAAGATTTCTGTCTTCTGGGTTGTTGCGCCGTGTAGTCTGGTCGATGTTTACCGACGTTTCAGAGGTCATACTGCCTCCATCATCAGGACGATGAGTATGAAGATTTCTGTCTTCTGGGTTGTTGCGCCGTGTAGTCTGGTCGATGTTTACCGACGTTTCAGAGGTCATACTGCCTCCATCATCAGGACGATGAGTATGAAGATTTCTGTCTTCTGGGTTGTTGCGCCGTGTAGTCTGGTCGATGTTTACCGACGTTTCAGAGGTCATACTGCCTCCATCATCAGGACGATGAGTATGAAGATTTCTGTCTTCTGGGTTGTTGCGCCGTGTAGTCTGGTCGATGTTTACCGACGTTTCAGAGGTCATACTGCCTCCATCATCAGGACGATGAGTATGAAGATTTCTGTCTTCTGGGTTGTTGCGCCGTGTAGTCTGGTCGATGTTTACCGACGTTTCAGAGGTCATACTGCCTCCATCATCAGGACGATGAGTATGAAGATTTCTGTCTTCTGGGTTGTTGCGCCGTGTAGTCTGGTCGATGTTTACCGACGTTTCAGAGGTCATACTGCCTCCATCATCAGGACGATGAGTATGAAGATTTCTGTCTTCTGGGTTGTTGCGCCGTGTAGTCTGGTCGATGTTTACCGACGTTTCAGAGGTCATACTGCCTCCATCATCAGGACGATGAGTATGAAGATTTCTGTCTTCTGGGTTGTTGCGCCGTGTAGTCTGGTCGATGTTTACCGACGTTTCAGAGGTCATACTGCCTCCATCATCAGGACGATGAGTATGAAGATTTCTGTCTTCTGGGTTGTTGCGCCGTGTAGTCTGGTCGATGTTTACCGACGTTTCAGAGGTCATACTGCCTCCATCATCAGGACGATGAGTATGAAGATTTCTGTCTTCTGGGTTGTTGCGCCGTGTAGTCTGGTCGATGTTTACCGACGTTTCAGAGGTCATACTGCCTCCATCATCAGGACGATGAGTATGAAGATTTCTGTCTTCTGGGTTGTTGCGCCGTGTAGTCTGGTCGATGTTTACCGACGTTTCAGAGGTCATACTGCCTCCATCATCAGGACGATGAGTATGAAGATTTCTGTCTTCTGGGTTGTTGCGCCGTGCAGTCTGGTAGAAGTTTTACAAACGTTTCAGGGGTCGCAACAAGGACCTCTGAAGCGTCGATAAGTCTTTGCTAGAATACAGAGCGCTAATCTTTGTCTCCAAGATACATTCAAACAATTGAATTATTAAATTAAGACAAGTCATACTCCTTACGTCAAAAAGAAAGTTCAGAACATTTTAAGCCTGAAGATCATCTGAATAAAATTTTAACAAAAAATGCATCTCTTTTACAAATACCAAAGGGTTAATGCTGTTCAGGGAAATGATGACTGTTTAATACGAGAATCAAATGAAATCCATAAATGTACTCAATGGACGAAATGCAGTGTTAGTGAATGTTAAACACTCACACACACGTGTACAATGCTTTAAACGACTCGGCCTGAGGATAGTTCTCAGTTAAACAGATTATGGATGGTACATTCCTTGCAATATTTATCGGAATATTTCCCTTAACAAATGCCCACTTCGAACTCTTTAATCTATGTCACAGACAGACGCGTGTCGAAAAACGAGGACTGATTTACGATCAAACATTGCTATTCTGAGCACAACTCCTCGCGACCTGGTTTATTATCCACCGTGTTTTCTCGTATATCGACATTACTAAAAAGGAAAACGGAGTGCTCATGTTCTATTCTTATCCTCTAGACCCTGACTTTTAAAATATTTGATTTGATTTATATTATTACCATAATAAACTAAAGCTATGCGTTTTCTTCATGACAACTACGGTGTTCCACGAATATTTTAATAGAAATGCTGTGCGCCTTTAGGCATGGAGGGCTCCAATGTGTGGGTGACGTCGAGTACAGTCTGTGCATTCATCAGATAAAAGCGACAAACCGTTTAAAATCTCACGATGTTTAAGCTTTCAAGTTCGTTTGCCGAGATCTACGAACTAACTCGGATGATGACAAAGTCTTATTGCACGTTGTTTATCGGCGTTTCGGAGACACGGCAGTCTCTATCTGTGCTAATGTAAAAACGAGAATGAAGTCTGCTGTCGGTCGCTGTGTTCAGAAAATGGAAACTGCTAAAACAGCTTAAATATCAGAAAAACAGATCACTTTAATAAGGTGCAATTTCAAGTAAAATGCATAAATATAAAGGAAAGTTTATTAGTAATCGCGGAGAAATTCTTTCATGTGTAAGATTTGAGGTTTTCAGAGCGGTGAGGATGAAGATTTCTGTCTTCTGGGTTGTTGCGCTGTGTAGTCCGGTCGATGTTTACCAACGTTTCAGAGGGCATACTGCCTCCGTCATCAGAGTATGACGATTTCTGTCTTCTGGGTTGTTGCGCTGTGTAGTCCGGTCGATGTTTACCAACGTTTCAGAGGGCATACTGCCTCCGTCATCAGAGTATGACGATTTCTGTCTTCTGGGTTGTTGCGCTGTGTAGTCCGGTCGATGTTTACCAACGTTTCAGAGGGCATACTGCCTCCGTCATCAGAGTATGACGATTTCTGTCTTCTGGGTTGTTGCGCTGTGTAGTCCGGTCGATGTTTACCAACGTTTCAGAGGGCATACTGCCTCCGTCATCAGAGTATGACGATTTCTGTCTTCTGGGTTGTTGCGCTGTGTAGTCCGGTCGATGTTTACCAACGTTTCAGAGGGCATACTGCCTCCGTCATCAGAGTATGACGATTTCTGTCTTCTGGGTTGTTGCGCTGTGTAGTCCGGTCGATGTTTACCAACGTTTCAGAGGGCATACTGCCTCCGTCATCAGAGTATGACGATTTCTGTCTTCTGGGTTGTTGCGCTGTGTAGTCCGGTCGATGTTTACCAACGTTTCAGAGGGCATACTGCCTCCGTCATCAGAGTATGACGATTTCTGTCTTCTGGGTTGTTGCGCTGTGTAGTCCGGTCGATGTTTACCAACGTTTCAGAGGGCATACTGCCTCCGTCATTAGGGCGATTCATCAACCCAGAAGACAGACATCTTCAATGTAGGCTAAACTTGTTTCATTGGAAACGAAGATTTATAAATGACTACACTAGAAATAAACAGCATCCTTTACGAGGCAATCCTTCCAGAATGTTGTACAAACAAAGGATGTTAGCGAAAATATTTGAATTCCACAATCCGTATGGAGTTTTAACTTTTAAAAATGGCGCAAAGCCAATTCTTGGAATTTCTTATGTGATTTATCAGCGGGAGCTCACCATTTGGCGTTTGTCATTTGGCGAATGTCAAACACCGCACAGTATAAATTCTCGCAAACTACTGTGTTGACACGCAGAACACACGTTTTCGAAACATTCTCTTCGTAGATATAAACCCCTCATTAGTCTTTACGTTCATCTATTGATGACAAAAACCTGATGTTGACAGAGCCAACCGACATCTCAGTCACAGCGGAACTACTGTAAGTCTCAATAAAATCTTCTCGGGCACTCAGCCGCGTCAATTGGTTACCGTAGTAAACCGACGTTTCGGGAACCAACTCTGTCCCCATAATCAGGGTTCTGATAAAATCTTCTCCGGCATTCAGCCGCGTCAACTGGTTCCCGAAACGTCGGTTTACTACGGTAATCTGTAGCGAAATGTTACGTTGGAGAGATAATTTAACGTGCAATAGACTGTTGAAATGTCCCTCTGAATAACGTTAGTACATCGTCACAGAACTTCCCACTTCACATATATATAAAGTAACACTGAGAGGCAGACGTAAGTAATTTCAATACGAAACACTAATTATGATAATAGAAATGAGTACGAAGGTAGCTGTGTCATGTGTGAGTTGCTCAACCGCGCTTCGTTTGTTACCGACAATCTCCAGCGAGACCACCAGAGGCCATTCGTACAAAACGCTGATTCAATGAATACCTTCATAACAGCTCAGCTGGAAGCCACTTTCCTTCTGTAAGACGGTCAAAATTAATAATGCAGCGTAAACTCAGATAATACATGCAACTTTCTAAAACGATTCTGCCTCTTATTACTAACAAAATTTCAAAGTCGTACGCTGATCGTTAGGCAAACACGCACACAGAGTTAATGTCTCAATTATACACTGTGTTTAGGAAAAACTATCTCCTTTTTTCACGGAGTGGCCCGGATGTGTCAGAACTGAGCACAGAATTTGTAATTGACTTTACCTGGGATGTACATAAGTCATTCTTCGTTCACTGAACAACATTAAAGTATGAGATGATAATGTTGCGTCATTATTCTGTTGAATATATACTTGCTCAATTTTATCAGTCAAATCACAATGAAATATTATTATTAAATGTTAAAATATTAAAATATTATTACAATTAACATTTAAATATTTAAAATATATTAA
>NW_019059970.1:18041-31029 GCF_000696155.1 Zootermopsis nevadensis | reverse complement strand
GAAGAACTCCCCATGCGACGCATCATGACAACGCGCCAGCGCACACCGCCCTCAAAGTTCGGCAGTTTTTGGCCTCAAACACTATGGCCGTCATCCCGCACCCTCCTTATTCGCCGGATTTAGCTCCGTGTGACTTCTTCCTCTTCCCACAGATGACAATTCAGCTAAAGGGAAGGAGATTTGAGGCGATAGAAGAGATTCAGGCAGAATCGCAGATGGTGCTTGACAGGCTGACAAAGAAAGATTTCCAGGGATGCTTCCAGGCTTGGCAGCGGCGCTGGGATCGTTGTGTTCACTCCCAGGGGAACTACTTCGAGGGTGATGGATGAATTTAATACCTGAGATAAGTGTACGGGTTTTTATATGCGCAGTCTGGAAACCTTCCGATCGCACCTCGTAGCTGTTACATTAAGTTTCATTCCGAAAAAAAAATGAGGTTACTCAAAGATGGCTAGAGGAGAACAAAGTTGTATTTTATCTTCTGTACAGTTTATCACAAGTTACGTTTAGCCGAGAAATACGTACACGTAAAGATTTGAAGAGAAGTGTAAACACGTGCAGTACATCCAGCGGAGTGCGAACTAGGACAAACTGTTGAAATTATCGTATTTCTTGCCGAAACGTAATTGTTGGCGTAAATTTGTCATCGACGAAGACATAAGAGGTTTGAAGGCTTCTGGAAATGTTGCGTTAAACATTGTCATATTTCTTGTTTTGGACTTTGTACATCGTCCAAATTACAAGCAGAGATACAAATAAAATTTCATCTTCATAATCACATTTCCTCTAGGATCAACGTAACTTATCCGCTTGATAAAACGTCGTTGAATAAACCATAAATAAGACTAACATTGAACACGTGTGTCATACGTTTGTTAAAAATACAATTCTTTAATAAGCTGTAACATAATTCGTAATGAAAAGTCAACTGAAGTATACAGGCTCCAATTATACAATTCGCGAACACAATCTGTCTGTCTGTCACATGGTGTTTTATGACTGTGACATTCCACTCGGCTTACGCAGCTAAGAGATGATATAAACTCATTCAATATGACTGGATGTTTCATGTTGTACAGATAAATACAATAAAAAACTCGTTTAACACTTAACTTTTGCCACAGAAGCGGCGATGGTTTCAGCCCCGCCCATCACAACAGCCGATTCGCGAACTGCACATTCGATACAAGGGTAATATCGCCAAAGAACATTCATCACGTGTTCAAGTACGCCATATTAATAAACATCTGGAAATAAAAGCTTGTAATATTTACTAGGAGAGATATGCAGATACATTCTCATGCTCAAAATGAAAGCATAAGAGGAAGGCAATGTCGCCTGTCTGTTTACAACAGGGGTTATCTAACTTCTTGGAAAACCTAAGCATAGACGGGCACGAATATTAAGATAGATTTTAGACAATTAAGATTTATGAGGCGATGGACACTGTAAGAACCTTCCACTTTCATTAACGAGGCAAACTTCTTGATTAGATGTGCGACTATCAACTTTTAAATAATTACCCTAGATAACGATGCTAGTTAATATTAATATCTGTAAGACAGAAAACGTGAGTTTAAAATACATTATTCCGTTATATTATCATGACAGCGCGATTCTTACGGCTGACAAGCCATCTTAATACATTACCTTTAACCTTTGAGATATGGGAGATACTGAGAAACACCAAATACGTCCCACCTGAAAGACTAGTGCATCACAAGGAACTTTGTAACAAACCACGTTTTATTTGTAGCGACTCCATGAACTAGTGTTACAAGGCTTCACATCAAGTTCAATACTCCCCGCGTTACATCACAGGCGGCTGGAGAGAGGTTGCAAAAGAAGGCGTAACCTTGAGTAGCAGTTAGATGTTACATGTCAGGTATCACCAGTAGCCAGGATTACAAAGCCAGCGTTCTAACCGCTAGACCACCGTGACATCACTAGGATACGCCATAATTTTTCAATGGAAAATTCTCATCATTTTTGTTTATTACCTTGTTTTACACTGTGGCATTCAAACAAAATGGCCCCTTGTTTGAATTGTGACGACAGAAAATTTACAATGGTATGATTCTCCAGAAAGAATTAAATTCTCCATTTTATGTGTTGTTTGATTTAATATTTAGAACATCCCTACATTACAGGAGTGTCCGGGCAAAATCCATCGACACGTAGCAAATTGTCGGAACGACTGGACGTCATTTAATTAAGAATTCCGTCTTTTTGCCCTTGGAAATGCTAATTTTTCATAAAATTCCCCGAATAAATTCTTTACGCATAAAGACAGGCCTATAAACTTTTGAATTCCGGATAAGGCGTAGATATTAGAAAAGTTTCTATTACTTTCTTATTATGCAGACGCCTTCGATGGTCTGATTTCCTTCATTGCAATACTGGTACCTTTCCAAAACATCTGCAATACGAAGAAGAAAGAGTTTAATAAAATTCATAACAATACTTTATTAAAGTCAATAAATCCCACAGGATGGCCGTCTTACGTCTCATAGCCTAGACCAGTTCAGTCTTTCTTATAATTCAATTAAGTTACTGCGTCGTGGAGCGATTACTCTCTCCTGGTAACACAAAAGTCTCGTATGATAACGATAGGGTTTCATTACAATACAAGGCCAGAATCTTTTGTTTAAAGTTTATTAGCCCCTAATTGAATAAATTAACACGAATTGACACGAGATTTAACGTTTCTACGACTTAAAGTTTGGATTGCGGCCTTCTTGAAGGTATAATAGAGCCTACATAATTGAATAACCAGTGTTTGCCAGTGCTATATGTATCCAGTATAAACGTTCTTTTGCTACGTCAACAATTTCCTACGTGATCTCGTTCACGCAATGCTGTGCTGGATAAAATGGCAAAGCAAAGTGCCAGGGTTTCATTTCGCTTCTATTAATTACAATGAGCTTGAACAGATCGCATTCCAGTAAGTGATAAATAATTATTGCCCTCGGCTTATTATATTGCAAGAGAGAACCTGACATACAGGTTGTCCTCAAACACATGCGCGAGTACGTTCTTATCACGGCTTTAAGCCCAAAACACTTCCCAGAACTACGAAAAACCTAGGAGGATATTTGATTCTTCAGCTAAGATTCATAAGCGTACCTCCGGAACACAAGCCAAGACGCGCTGTTTCTGTGATAATCTGCCTTTTAAGTGCAGTAGTAACTGGAGAGACAGTTTAAACAATTATTTCAGAAGGCATTATAAATGCCGTTTTGGGGCGTGTGTGTTGATCAGTCGGTTGGTAAGTTTCCAACACGTGCAGGTGGACGGTGTGACCAGATTTTGTAACATCACAACATATCCATCCTACATAATCTGTAAATTCATCCTATAAGCCGGAACTGACGTCTAAAAACTTTTTTTTCGTAAGAAGTATGCAAGAGTTATATCAGCTCGCGACAGGAACCCCTGTGGTACGTTCACTGAAATCCTATTAACAACCTTCCAGAAATCTCTTCGTTCAAATACGAAACTACAACAAAAGCTCAAAATTGATTGTACTAACGTCGAGATTTTTTAAACCTTGGCTCCACCTTCCTGTGATGTAAGATGCCCCAGCTCGGACGTAAGAAACTACGTTTAAATATCATACCATTTCATACCTATTATTATTTAGTGTTCTGTCTGACGACAGGTCCATATGAACAGGATCCTTCCATCCTTTTCTCGGACTGGGACCTGTTCATATACGTTCTTGGCAGATGATCCAGAAGTGGTTTGCCATTGCCTTCTTCTGTGTGTGAATGGGATGCCACGGAGAAACCGGGGAAGCCCCCGGAGGAAAACTCCGTGTTGCCTAGACCACGGCCTTGCCCAACACAAATTATAAATTCGGGCACCGCCGGGAATCGAACCCGATACCCCTAGGATTACAAGGCCAGCGTTCTAACCGCTAGACCACCGTACCACTAGACCTTTGATATATCCCAGAACCACTTTAACTGGTGGTGAAGTTGGTAATGTTCCGTTACATAACAGTGCAAATTATAAACCAGAGTCTGAATATATAAGCTTCGAGGTCCTCACGGCGGTAAATATGTCTATGTTGGTCTTCAGGTAGTCAAAGTCATGTTAACTCGAAGGCGTAACACCCCATAAAATCAACATCTACACTTAACTTCTACTGGTGGATGTCTTTGTGACAAAAACACTATACAGATGCTGGAGGTAACGTTACAATATTCACAGCATTGAACCAATATGTTCGGCACCTTTGTCAAAAGAAGTAGCCGTACGGTCCAGTGCGCCTCGTTCTTCGATCTACTTGTAAATGGCGGTTACACATTCTAAGAACCCTAATGCAAGATGATGTGTGCGGCGGACACGCCCCTTGCTAGGCGCCACGCTTCACGTCTGAGCAGGAGACCAGCAATTTTCAGCGCCGATACTGATCAAGGTTCCAAGAAAACCGCAATGAAATATTCATGAACCAAAAATATTTCCGAACAGCACATGGCAATTGACCTGTTAAAAACTAAACCGTTTAGGGATGACGGGTTCAATGGTGAAATTTTCTTGTTAATTTTCATGGCATAAACATGACAAATGGCGCGTGGAAAAAGGCAGACGATATATAGATTCTATTTAATAAAAGCGTGAGCCACTTGTGGTTTGCGGGCCTACAGATGGCCTCAGCGGATTCTGAAGAGGCAAGCGCGGACCAGAACTGGAAATAACACTGAAGACTTTAATGGCGAACATTGCCTTTACAGGAAATCAAGAGGGTAAATTATGAGGCTATATTAAAAATACGGACAAAAAGTTGGTTAGCAAAATTAGTGAAAAAACACCATTTCAGAGAAGTTGGCACAAATGTTATAGAAGAATATTGTGAACATGTACAACGGTGAGACTGTGTAATGATGTTTATAGGCCGTTGGAATCGTTACAGCATAAAATGTAATGATGGCAAACTCCACGGAATTAAGTCGCCGGAACTGTCATAAAATGTTCCAGCCTTCAATGGAACAAAAGATTTCAACCACTCCACACATCATAAATACTTACCATTTCTTGAAAATTAATTCTAATGACTCGTCTTCCTGATAATGGGACCAACAAGAAGCTCTGAAACGTCGTTAAACTACCAGACTACACGATGCAATAACCCAGAGGATTGGCCCCCCTCAAAATTCGATGTTGCTGAGATGAATCTCACTGACATCTACCAGTTCCCAAATCTACTCAAAAACAATCTTATATTGAAGCAAAATTATTTACATATCACTGTTTTCTACCATTTATTTATACCAAATACACAAAAATGTGTTTTCATTTACTAATTATTTCGTGGCCGATAGCCTTGACCATGGGTTCGAATCCCACTCGAGGCATGGATGTTTGCCCGCGTCTTTTTGTGTTGTGCCCTCCTGTGTACAGGTAGAGGCTTTGCGAAGGGCTTATCACTCATCCAAGGAGCCCTACCAAATGTCTAAATAGCTTAAGAAACCTAACATACGTAAGGTTGTATAATGTAAGACTTAAGGTTCTCACAACGGTGAGTATGAATATTTCCGTCTTCTGGGTTCTTGCGCTGTGTAGTATGGTCGATGTTAACCAACGTTTCAGAGGTCATACTGCCTCCGTCATCAGTATGACCTCTGAAACGTTGGTTAACATCGACCATACTACACAGCGCAAGAACCCAGAAGACGGAAATATTCATACTCACCGTTGTGAGAACCTTAAGTCTTACATTATACAACCTTACGTATGTTAGGTTTCTTAAGCTATTTAGACATTTGGTAGGGCTCCTTGGATGAGTGATAAGCCCTTCGCAAAGCCTCTACCTGTACACAGGAGGGCACAACACAAAAAGACGCGGGCAAACATCCATGCCTCGAGTGGGATTCGAACCCATGGTCAAGGCTATCGGCCACGAAATAATTAGTAAATGAAAACACATTTTTGTGTATTTGGTATAAATAAATGGTAGAAAACAGTGATATGTAAATAATTTTGCTTCAATATAAGATTGTTTTTGAGTAGATTTGGGAACTGGTAGATGTCAGTGAGATTCATCTCAGCAACATCGAATTTTGAGGGGGGCCAATCCTCTGGGTTATTGCATCGTGTAGTCTGGTAGTTTAACGACGTTTCAGAGCTTCTTGTTGGTCCCATTATCAGGAAGACGAGTCATTAGAATTAATTTTCAAGAAATGGTAAGTATTTATGATGTGTGGAGTGGTTGAAATCTTTTGTTCCATTGAAGGCTGGAACATTTTATGACAGTTCCGGCGACTTAATTCCGTGGAGTTTGCCATCATTACATTTTATGCTGTAACGATTCCAACGGCCTATAAACATCATTACACAGTCTCACCGTTGTACATGTTCACAATATTCTTCTATAACATTTGTGCCAACTTCTCTGAAATGGTGTTTTTTCACTAATTTTGCTAACCAACTTTTTGTCCGTATTTTTAATATAGCCTCATAATTTACCCTCTTGATTTCCTGTAAAGGCAATGTTCGCCATTAAAGTCTTCAGTGTTATTTCCAGTTCTGGTCCGCGCTTGCCTCTTCAGAATCCGCTGAGGCCATCTGTAGGCCCGCAAACCACAAGTGGCTCACGCTTTTATTAAATAGAATCTATATATCGTCTGCCTTTTTCCACGCGCCATTTGTCATGTTTATGCCATGAAAATTAACAAGAAAATTTCACCATTGAACCCGTCATCCCTAAACGGTTTAGTTTTTAACAGGTCAATTGCCATGTGCTGTTCGGAAATATTTTTGGTTCATGAATATTTCATTGCGGTTTTCTTGGAACCTTGATCAGTATCGGCGCTGAAAATTGCTGGTCTCCTGCTCAGACGTGAAGCGTGGCGCCTAGCAAGGGGCGTGTCCGCCGCACACATCATCTTGCATTAGGGTTCTTAGAATGTGTAACCGCCATTTACAAGTAGATCGAAGAACGAGGCGCACTGGACCGTACGGCTACTTCTTTTGACAAAGGTGCCGAACATATTGGTTCAATGCTGTGAATATTGTAACGTTACCTCCAGCATCTGTATAGTGTTTTTGTCACAAAGACATCCACCAGTAGAAGTTAAGTGTAGATGTTGATTTTATGGGGTGTTACGCCTTCGAGTTAACATGACTTTGACTACCTGAAGACCAACATAGACATATTTACCGCCGTGAGGACCTCGAAGCTTATATATTCAGACTCTGGTTTATAATTTGCACTGTTATGTAACGGAACATTACCAACTTCACCACCAGTTAAAGTGGTTCTGGGATATATCAAAGGTCTAGTGGTACGGTGGTCTAGCGGTTAGAACGCTGGCCTTGTAATCCTAGGGGTATCGGGTTCGATTCCCGGCGGTGCCCGAATTTATAATTTGTGTTGGGCAAGGCCGTGGTCTAGGCAACACGGAGTTTTCCTCCGGGGGCTTCCCCGGTTTCTCCGTGGCATCCCATTCACACACAGAAGAAGGCAATGGCAAACCACTTCTGGATCATCTGCCAAGAACGTATATGAACAGGTCCCAGTCCGAGAAAAGGATGGAAGGATCCTGGTCATATGGACCTGTCCTCAGACAGAACACTAAATAAAAAAAAAATTACAAGTGGCGCTATTATCGGTGCCAGAATATTGCAGGAAATTTCTAAAGTGCGATTTTAGGGTCGTTCAAAATGACATAAACTTTGTACCAAATTTCATCCAAATCCATCCAACGGTTCTCGAGGTAAATCACGTGGACGGAGAGACAGACATGACAGACCTGTTGATTATACGTATATAATAGATACATGCGGTTTGAAACCACGTCAGTGAACAGGTCGAAAGGTACAATTGTGTTTGCTTTCTGAAGGAGACGGTACATTATATAAAGTCAATATTAAACACGGAAGAATTTCCGTGTTGGAGTTTTCTGTGGTGATAAGAATATGGATGTTTGTTTTAGAGGAAGGTTTAAAAAATATATATAATTTTATAGGACGTAATCAGTTATTTAAAAAGCTAAAGTCAGGTCGTACTGGAATCAAAACTTCGAAAATAGAAGAAAATATTACCCTGGCAATAATAATTTTGTACGTGAAACACAAAGTTCAAACGATAATTTGTGGCTGTATTTTGCTACGTTACTAAAGTTCTTACAACTGAGTGCAATAGCACTCCACTTCTTGAAATGTTACATTCTATAATTATCAATTAACTTCAGAGTTCCTGTAAAACAGTTCATCCTGTGTCACTTCCGTATTTATTGCTCGAGCTTTAAACTACGAAATTTGCTCCATTTCCTTTTGACATTTCTTTTTCCGGAAAACTCAAAGACTACGGGGGATGTTTCTGTAGTAGGGGTAATTATTTATACACGCTCCACCTGCTGAAATGCTAGACGCTACTTTACAGCAGAAATAACGGGAATTAGACGAAAGGCTTTTTAAAAATTAATATTAACCTATTTTCATAACAAAGGAGACATAGAATATTCTTCTTGTGCGTTAAAATTTGATATTTGTGCTTTTATTTCCTTTCTAACTTCTTCTTATTTATTTTGCGACAGGAAAAAGTGCACTTAACAAATCACTCGATTGATATGCTCGAGTAGATACTCCAGTGCTGTCGAAAATGTCTTTAGTTTCGAGCTAAAAAGCTTCTAAATTTGGATTTTCGGTCGGAATTTTATACGAAACGTTATTTAAATAATAATAATTAACAAATATTTATGACTGTTTTCTGCAGGAACACCGTCGTCTAAGCTCAAGGGCGAAAAAAGTATTTAATGAACATTATTTTTCGAACGCGGAAAATCTGATTATACGCGGTCTGCCGAACACATTGTAGTACCATCCAAAAAGTAACACTAGTTTTTTTTTTTTTTAAAAAAAAGGTAAAAGACATCTTAGCTTTCGGTTGTAGTTGTAGAACCAACTTGGTTTGCTTTATTCAGCGTATGTAAAAATGTAAATATTTAACGCAACTGTAATCCTACCATTTATTCCTCTCGCGTCTTCCAAAATATATATATATATTGATTCAACACAAACATGACGCAATTAAGATACAAAAAGACAATCTCAATTCGGATACCGGAAGATCTGAAAACTATTTATGACACCTCCCCCTCATTTTAATCTCCACGCTGAAGTTTGCTTTAAACAATAAAAGATATTTGAATCAAAGTAACGTGAGGAACAAGTCAAATCCATACGTTTTAGATACAACCATGTTTCATGCTTAAAATGAATTTCAGTAGCCGTTTTTAGCAACTGAGAACTGAAGTGGTTTTCGTGTGAAAATTGCCTGCCTTAAAATTCTAAAATACCTGAGACCGACGCCAATTTGAGACCTGACGCCGAGCGTCTGCGAGCCGTATAACTCACTCCTGTAACCACACACACACACAACGTAGGCTAATTACGAACATCAAATAGTAAAAATCTCGCAGGAACTTCTTTCGCGTATTAAAAAATTAAAGTAAACGCTAGAAATAAATTCGCATAAGAACACATCCCCAACATTCCCGACATAACGTAGTTTGTTTCTCCACAGTGTACACTGACAAACACCCACAAACAAACAAAATGAGTAATATACAAGGGTTTAGTTAGCTTCGCTAATAAACACTAAAAAAATTGTTAATCAACTCTATGTGTAACAAACAAAGCATATTGATTAATGTAGTTTACCAACAATGTTCATTAACAATGTTAACAAAATACGTTCAGTGTGGGCCTTCCATAATATAAACATAGCCCATTTTGTCAGGTGTTTATACGTGGAGGGCCTGGTTTAAACTGCCTTAGGCTTACAAAAATTCCAAATAAAAACAAAGGTTAAATCCATCTAATGCATCCCTTGATCTTGGGCTGAACGACTTTTAACATTTAAATACTGAAAATAAATTATGCTCCAATTAATTTTTCATGACGATAAAGTTTGTAAACAAAGTCACTGGGGCAGGACACTCGCAAAAGTCGCGTTGTCCACATATTTGCCTGTCATTTGGCCGAATAATTATCGCTTCGCTCACACCCCGCGTATCAGAGTTCATTACTGTTTAACGACGCGACACCGTTCAGAGTCTGCATAGATTAGCGAAGCTTAATATGGCTCCATGCACGTTCCTACAAACAGCGGGGGGGAAGATAACATTAATACATATCTTAAGGCAGTGGCTCTAAACCTTCTGATTCTCGCGATACACTTGGGACATTAATTTTTAATCCGCGCGAACTACAATCAGGACACAGAACTCTAATTTACGAGCACACCTCCTGATATCATTCCGCCGGATGTTTGCAGTCTAATATTTTTCTATTTCCGTTCTGCCGAGCGCGAATGTAGTTCTCAGAATCTAAATTTTCATCAAAAGACGAGCCTATTCTAAGAAACTCTTTCACCCACTAAAACGTAATCTGAACTTCACGTAGGTCGAAAGACCCAGAATGCAGACGGTGAGAATGGAAAATGTCAGAACAGCAAACCTAATGCGACAAGGGGCCGAGGAGAAAAGCCGGGAATAATTGAGGACCACCATGTTCAGGGATTACCAGGGACTTACACGTCTTATCCGACGTAGACCTCCATGTTACACAAAACATAGGGTAATGGATCTGTTGAAGACGTGGCTCATACCAGGGGTAGACAAAACCGGAAAGCGGGCAGTGTGGCGAATTCATCAGGACACGGTACCAGACAAACTACACTCGTTCCTAGGACACAACGTTCGACAGACCTCCGTTCATTGTTTTTTTAGCAAAGCTCTTTCAACTGCTTAGGTTATATAATGTCGAATGCTGCGTTAATTGTTAATTAATTCGAAATGAAAGCGGCCATGTTCTTACGGGACCGAGGAATCGAACACGGGACCTTCATTAGACACCAGCTTATGACACCAGATCGGTAATCTAGCGGGGAAAGGGACTTACAAGTGTCACTGTTAAGAACTACAAACTTATAGGACATGTGGCATATTGAAAGTCAGATTATCCCAGAAATTGTTTCGACAATTTGAAAGCCCCTACGGAAATAATTTAGACATGTCAACCAATTGCAGCTGGAAGATTCGAATGTGGTTCCTGCAGAAAGCGAGCCACACTTGTACGCATCTGCTCTGTTGCTGTTCCTAACTGCAGCATAACGAGTGCACAGGCTTACAACCGGTTTGAGAACAAACGATTGTTATGTTCTAACCGACGGATTAAACAAACGGCTATATCAGACCTGCAGGGTATCGCCCTGATGATGGAGGCAGCAAAGACCTATGAAACCTTGGTAAACTTCTATCAGACTACACAGCGCAAGAACCCAGAAGACAGAAATCTTCATACTCATCGCCCTGACGACGGAGGCAGTATGACCTCTGAAACGTTGGTTAACATCGACCAGACTACACAGCGCAACAACCCAGAAGACAGAAATCTTCATACTCTGACGACGGAGGCAGTATGACCTCCGAAACGTTGGTTAACATCGACCAGACTACACAGCGCAACAACCCAGAAGACAGAAATCTCCATACGTAAGGCTGCCCAAGGAACTTGAAGGATTGTACGGTGAGTAATTAATTACTTCATGGCATTTCTGGCAACATGTTTTGACATTAAATTTCGTCTTCGAGCCATGCTTACATCGCAAATTAATATAGTGCGCCAACTTTTACTACATATAGCATGCGTAAAATAGACCTACTTGTGTTTCGCTCCATTCAGAAGGAGAATGTCGGTGTTGGTGTCCAATCGAATAGTGAGGAAAGATATTAAATGGTTATGCTTCACTGAGGATGACGACGTCGTGTACTGCAACGACTCCACGGTTGAAAAAGTGTTCAGGGCAGCGTGCTGGAGACGCAGAGGACGAGGTCACGTCCTGTCTACGCCTATTCTGTCTTACACAGGACCTTCAGCAATTATCAAGGACTATAAAGAGATCATTTTACGTTTTTAAACTTGGCAGGATTTAAAGTTCTCAACAGCATTTTTTATTTCCTGAAAACTTGTATTTACTTCAGCACGGAAGCTAATTAAATTATTAAAATCAAGAATCACATGATACAGGTGGTAATATATTCGAAAATAAAATAATTTGTATTTTAAATGTAAAATATACCTGAATTTTCTTATTTTAATTGTAAATAAGATAAAACGAATTCACTGGCAATCGATCAAAGGCACATTTATATTGAAATTACTTTCTTTCCCTGAGCAGATCCCCAACTTTATAACTTTAAAATATTCGGTTACAGTACCAATTCGATTATTTTGTTGGCAACAATGTTATGCCTTCTTATTACGGTGCCAAGTAGAGAACATAGCCCTTCAAAGTTTAAGACAATTAAGGAATAATAGTAATAATAATAATATCCCGGACGAGCCCCCATCCGGTATGGTCTAGTGGCAAGGATACCTGGCTTTCACCCAGGAGGCTCTGGTTCGATTCCCGGTACCGGAACCAGATCCCGGGTTCACATCCCGGAGGAGCCCCCAGGCTCGTTCGTCTAGGGGTATGATTCTCGCTTGGGCTGCGAGAGGTCCCGGGTTCATATCCCGGACGAGCCCCCATAACAATAATAACAGAAAAAGGAGGGAATTGGCTCCAGTTTTACACAAATTACTTAAGGAATAATTTCTGTGCCCTTCAGGAAATTCGTGAACCGATATTTACAAGAGGATGGTCCAATTTATTTATTCTTTCGGGCAAAGAATTGTTTTCCAGTTGGACCCAAGGGTCACGAAATCCCCCCCCCCCGATAGTTTCTGAAAAATTTTGCCAAATTTTATTACTCTGAACAATACTTATTCAGATATCACACATTATCACAGGACCGTAAGAGCTCAAAATATAAATTTTATTAACATTTTCACAAATTACTGTAGAGTTACTTACTACTACTACTTACTACTTACTACTTACTACCGTCTCTTAATATCGGACACACAACACATCACTTACAACCCGATATAAAACATCCAAGCACAACCTCCAAATTTAAAGGAAGAGACAAAA
>NW_019059969.1:112465-125587 GCF_000696155.1 Zootermopsis nevadensis | reverse complement strand
AGCAGGAACTTCTAAATTATGTACTAAACTTCCAAATCAATAGCCTCAGCTTTCTCTAATACAAAATTCAAAATTCCGTCTTCTCTGCCAATTATCGCACTAACGTCTTCACTCTTACTTTATCCTTAACAGAAGGACGAGAGGGCATTTCCTGGGGACCTTCTAACTATAAGATGCTCTTTCTCCCCCCTGATATCGAAGTGTCACTTACTTCTTCCCCCATCAATTTCTTTCTCTCTCTCTCTCGGAGCCTAGAAGGTAGCCTAGCAGAAACCGAGGGCGTGCAGAGTGACTCTTGTTTCAGGCTTATCATTCCATTTCAGAGACTGGTAGTTGACGACTAGACGTGCCTGTAAAAACTATGTATTCAAGTAGTGGCAGTGACGATGAGGAATTACTGGATAGCTGTGCTTCTAAATGGTTCTTGTTGCGACAATAATTATCTCTGCGGGAGTATCAAGTGCATCCAGTCAATGTCGACACAAATAATTTTGGAGAATATCACCATCTCTAGAAAAAGTTAAGAAATTATCCAAGTAGATTTTTCGAGTACTTAAAAATGGAAATCGAAACGTTTGATTATATTTTGAGTGTGACAAGCGAAAAGATGCAGAAGAAATGGAAAAACTGTCATGCAAATCCCATCGTGCAGGAAGAACGACTTGTGCTTACATTGACGTATGCTGAAATAGTTTTAGTGCCAAAGTGCAGTAATATATATATATAAGTTTATCATAAGAGATAGGCTGACGTATAATTACGTTTATTTTGTACTAACGTTCATTCTGCAATGTTAAGTACAAAAGACTTTTTTTCGTACGTGCATACGGGCCGAAATACTCAAAGCGCCAAGATTATCAGAGATGGTTTCGGAATGTATTGTAACATAGGTTCTTGTTCCACACATTGAGACTAAGCAGACTTAATACGAGACGCCTTCAAATGTGTGTCTGGCCCATGTAACTTACAGCTGTGTTTTTAGGGGTGATACATTATCTGTGGCGCCATTCCCTGTAACATATCGCTCATGTGTATGAGTGGGGTCGCATTCCAGAGGAGAATGACATTAAACCTCTTGACCTGACTGTTCACCCCACCAAAAACCCCATCTCGTTTGATGTTCTATATAAGCTCATGACCCCAGAGCACAGCATCAGGTGATCTTGAAGTCATAGCATATACTTCGTGTAACTTTACTGTTCAACTTTACTATACACCTTTGTTCTTTGTCTTGAGTTTTGAATAAAACTCTTCTTATTAGAAAATACGAACTGACTATCTTCTACAATTGGAATACCTGGTTATTTCAACTTATCACATCCAAGGAAGCCGATTAACAACTTTACCTCAGGCACTTCCAAACATATTACAATATGTCCGTAGGAATCGAGTTGCTCATTTGCAAACTGCGTAATAAAACGCAAATCAACTTTTCCACGTCCATTTTGCACGGCACCTGTAACTAACATACAAATTCATTACCTGCATGGAATACAAATCGTACTTTGCGCATGCGTGACTTCCGAGCTGGCAAGGTTTCTGTTGCTGGTTACATTCGCTTTAACATAGACATTTTGAGAGCCAAGTGGGACGGGCATAGCAGGCGCAGTAGCTTTCGGCCGATGCCAAACCCAGCGCAGCGGAGCAGTGTCCTTGAGCTGGCAAGGTCAGTGTATATTTGTTTTGTGTAAGCTTTCAGTCCGATAAGCTCCTCGTCCTTAACGGTACAGTCAGCAGCAAATAACAAGTAGACTACTGTCAAGTGTGCGGACTAATATTTGTCACGTCAGTTATGCCACCGATACATTCAAAATCGGATTCTTCGACAAGAGGGCAAACGCGGGAAGTTGTTCTGAATGACGGTAGTGTGACAAACAGGGTCCGATTATAGCACGAAAATCACTGAAACCACGTTGTTTCAAGAACATAAAACTTCTCGTGAAATATCACGCCAACAAAAGGGCATGGATGACCACAGACATGTTTAAATTTTTAAGTTCTCTGGATGCCTCCATGGGCGCACAACGCAGAAAGATTTTGCTGTTTGTGGATAATTGTGTCGCTCATCCGAAGGACACGACATTTCTACGAAATGTGAAAGTCGTGTAGTATCCAACAAATTGCACGAGCGTCTTGCTACCGCGTGATTTGGGCATCATAAAGTCTTTCAAGCAGTTGTATAGAAAGCGCCTTATGCAATCAGCTGTCTGTGTAATGGATGCTGGGAAGGATGTCAACATGAAAATTGACGTGCTACAAGCAATTCATTTCACAGTGGCAGCTTGGCTGCAAGTCTCCCAACCAACTGTTGTGAACTGTTTTCGCACAGGTGGCTACGGGTGTGAACTTCGCGCAGAAGCAGACTCTAAGGTCAGTGTAGATGACGAAGAGGATGAGTATGATGGCTTTCACGAAGATTGGATTCGATTCGGCGTCATGAAAGACGTGATTGAACTTGTGATTACGCGGCAGTAGACAGCGAGCTTGCAACTTGCAGAGTCGACACCATTGATGAGTTGTGTTAAGATCGCGAAAGGGGTGGGAGCGGTGAGGAAGACGAATGCGAGCCCGAAGCTGTGCCGAGTTTTGCCGAAGCACATGCTGCATTGGTAAGAGAAGTCGTTCTTCTATGCGCACAATACAGTGTCAACCAAAAATTTAAGACCACCATGCTATTTTAGTAAACCTTTCACAGGTCACTTTTGGTTGAAAGTTTCCATTTTTTGCACTAGTTTACAGCTATCATTTACAAAAAAGATCAGGAAAATATGTCATACCATTCAGAAGTTATGAATATTTTCAACATTTCAAAGTATAGAAAAATTTCATAATATTTTAATTTTCGGCTACACATGGCCATTAAACTATAAGGAATATTTTAATCACTTTTGGTATTTTACTTCATTGTGATGTGAGGAACCTTTACAAATAAAATTGATCTCTACAAAACAACTGTCCTATGATTGTTCACCACATTCATTAGTTTTGGAACTTGAGAAATGTGCCATAATTTAACGGACAATTACTCAAACTGTGTATGAGCTAACGAGGCTGGACTGTTGCCAGTTTGTAGCTACATTATCTCACTAACAGAGGTAACACTTGCCGGAAGCTCGGTATACTATACCCGCCTCTGTCTTCATAGCTAGTGTAGCTTTCTGAGAGTGCTGTTGAGCAAAACCTGTGACAACGAAAATGGGGGGAAAAGTGAACTAAAATGGCAAATTGTTGGTATGCATAGGTGTAGTGGGTCCCACCGAGAAATAGCACGAGAGTTAGGTGTCAGCAAAACTGCCAAACACGGGAAGACGGACACGGTTCGAGACGAGCAGCACAGCGGTCGGCCCAAGGTTATATCACCTCGCGAGGACCGGACAATAGCTGGCATTTCCAAGAAACCGGCAGGCATCTCTTCTTACCATTCGAAGGGAATTCCAAGAGAGGACTGGTAAGAGAATATCTCCCATGAATGTTTCGCGCCGCCTGCGGCAGCAAGGCTTGTGTTCTTATGTGCCCCTCAAAACGTCACTGACACCAACCTCCCGCAGGAAAATATGGTGTCGCCAGAAGAAAAACTGGGGAATGGAAAGGTGGAACAAGGTAGTATTCAGTGATGAGTCCCGATTCCAACTCTTCCCTAACCGTAAGGCTCGAGTACGGCGAACAAAGACAGAGAGGTTCCTTCCCGCTTGTTTGTCATCGGCTGTTCAAGGAGGGGGCCAAGCAGTGATGATCTTGGGAAAGGCTTGTGTTCTTATGTGCCCTTCAGAAAGCTATTGTTGACACCAATCTCCCGCAAAAACAGGAAAATATGGTGTAGCCAGAAGAAAAACTGATAGAGAATCTGTGGAATACAATTGGCGCAAGAGTTGCTGCCTGCAAACTGAAGAGTCGCGAAGAACTTCACGAGGTAATATCTGACATCTGGAACAGCATCAACCAACGCGAGTGTCAAAATCTCATAACGAGTATGCCCAAACGAGTGAGATTGTGTTTGAAGGCAGCAGGAGGCCCTATTGACTACTAAGAACGTTATGAAGTTGCTATGGTTTGAAATTTTGATAAATGTTTAACGTGACGAGGAAAACATTTTGAACATGTAAAGAGCTCTGTTCGGCCTAAAACGTAAAGTTTCGACAAACCAGTTGCCCATTAAAGACTTTTTCCCCCGTATTCATCATTTTTATTTGTGCAAGTTCGGCAAGGTGAAAGGAGGCATTTGACAACAATAGAAGCAACACAAGCTGTCACGCTGCAAGAGGGCCGAACACAACGGTATGTTGCCAGACAGCGACTACACACGTAACTGCATACTTGAGCGGTACGCTTGTACACATTTATTGTACAAGCATACATGAGCGTGTGTATGATAATATTGCACAAGTATTTTGACTGTACAAGCGACATGAAAATGTTTGAATTTCTATACTGTATACTTGCACATGTTGTGTTTGCGCTAGTATAGTTGAGCGTGTGTAGAAGAAGCACAGACTTGTGCAAGTCTGAATCAGTCGCGAACGAACGCTCGGCGTTGTTAACAATTTCGCGTAATGTCTAGCGATCTTCGAAAAGGGAATCGCGAGGTAGTCTAAGAATTTATTCGCATTTACCAAGGCGAGCCATGTCTGTGGCGTATCAAATCAAAGGATTACCATGACAAGGGGAAAAGAGATGATGCATACAAGAGATTAGTGGAAAAATTGAAGGAAATAGATCCAAGCGCCGATCGCTATAAAGTGGTTTGAGAACAAATCACAGAAAAGAAAAGAATTCAAGAATCTCAGCGCACAGGGTGGGGTGCGGAACAAATTTATGAACCCACCCTATGGTACTACCATTTATATGATTTTTTAGGAGACCAGGATATTCCTAGAAGCTCATCTTCCAATTTAAATGAAAGTGATGTAAATATTATTAATAATGTTATTGTTTTTAATTTTGTTTTATAAAGCTGTGTTGCCAGGTCACTGGCTCTTCATTTACAAAGTAGTTCATAAATTCTCCCCTTACTTGTTTCGCATTTAACGATGCATTTCCTACACGGGATCTCTGTAAAGGCTCCATATTCGAATCCTCCGATGTAAAACCCGTCCTGATAGTGCCATTTACGATATCTTCAAAATCCAAAGATTCTTGCGGAGCGTAGACATGACCCAATGTTGATATTAAAAAATTATGTAAAACACAACTTGCTTTTACTATAGAATCGATATGTTCCAATGCTACATTTATAGCTGTATGAAAAATTCTAAAACGTGCTGTCAGAATCCCAAATACATTTTCAACAATGCGCCGAGCTCTAGACATTCGGTAGCTGTAAATTTTTTTCTCGATGCAGTCTAAATCACTCTGCCTGTCTGGTTTCTTCAACATGTCGGTTCTTAACGGAGAGGCAGCATCTGCTACGAAAACATACGGCAGTTTTCTTAAACCATTTCTCACTTCAGATTCTCTGGGAATGTTTAATAAGTTGTTCTGTAGTTTTTGAAGAACACCACCGTCGGAAACCCTCCCATTAGTACCAAAATCACATAGTACAAACCGATATTTTGCATCCGCAATAGCAAGTAGGACCATACTGGGTTTTTGCTTATAATTGTAGAAATATGAACCGCTTCCTGGTGAAGGTATGATTTCAATGTGTTTACCGTCTAGAGCAGTGATGTCCAAGCTGGGGTACGCGTACCCCAGGGGTACGCGAAGACATCTTAAGGGGTACGTGAAATTTAAAAAAAATATTTTATGATAAACACTGAATAATCAGTAATGTAATTTATTTAATTTATTTTAGATGTAGATTATATACTATGTATAACTCGAATTATACACCAACAACTTTGGGGGTACAAAGTTGGAAGAGAAATTATATCTGGGGGTACGCGAACAAAAAATGGTTGAACACCACTGGTCTAGAGCACCAACACAATGAGGAAAATTCCACCTCTTTTAAAAATCATTTGCTATAATCTTCCAATCATCTTGTTTTCGGGAACTAGAAAAAAAGCATCAGTTTTTTTAAGGAAGAAGCTGAGGAGCACTCAGTTGAAGACCCTCATCCAGATTTGGAGCAATCTGTTGAAAAATCTCAAACAATCCAGCCAACAGCACTTGGAATATCTAATTCACCTGGACAAGATTCGATTCGATAATAATTAAAAAACTCAAGCAAGACCCCCTAAACGAATGGCATCAGATAAATGTGACAGTGTTTTACAAACTATAGAAGATCATTTTAAGAAACCTACATTGAAAGATGATCGATATGATATTTTTGGAAAAAATGTATCGATGAAATTGCGAGACTTAACGAATAATACTCAAAGATTGTTGGCAGAAAAGATAATAAATGAGGCATTGTTTCTGGCCGAAATGGTTCAGCTCACCCTGTCACATTGTATTAATGCATCTTCTACATTTAATACGCCTCAATATTCTAACCCCAATTTTATAAATTCGGTCCCTCCTCCTGTTCAAGCTCTCAGATCTCAAGATACCATCACAGTTTCGCCACCACTCCATATCCCTAGGGAGAGATATTATGAAGCAACGAGTGATGTTGAAAATAATTACAGTGCTACCGAAGACTCTAATCATTATCTTGCCTCGTTTATTTCTAACCACAACGATTGTTAACTTATTTTTTAATTTACTATTATCTAATAAGTATTTATTAGAATAAAAATTTGGAGTATACACAATGTTTTATTGCTTACCTTCAAATAATTTGGTTTCAGCACGTCATATATTGCACGGCATGTTTCAGGAATTATGTAACTTAATGCTTGTGGTGAAATTATAGTTGAAAATTTCACATCTTCATAGCTTCTTCCCGTCGCAAGAAATCGTAAGGTTGCTGTTAATCTTTCATGTGGGGTTATAGACTCTCTCATGACTGTATCCTTCCTTTTAATCAAAGGGGTGACGAGTGATAAAAGTTTCAAGTACGTTTCTTCATCCATTCGTAAGTAATTATGCCAATCACGAGGGTAAATTATCAATTCATTTAATAGATTAGTGTGTGAATAGCTTTACATTTTCTTTAGCCAGTCTTTACACCACAAGCTACGTATTTTTCGTCGTTTTTTTTCCTGAGAACTAAAGCGAGCGCGTCGTCGTCGTCCGTCGACGATGGTTCAAGCATACACTGGCACTGTTCAAGTATATTCGTCCCGCGTGGAGGCTATATGGCCCTCAGGTATGCTTGTACAATAAATTTGTACAAGCATACCGCTCAAGACACTGGAAGGGTCATTCAACGTCGAGAACAGGGTCGTCACAGGGCATCAACTGCTAGGAATGATCGTCTTCTGCGTCTACAAGCCTTGAGGCACCGCACAGATACTGCACGGGCCTTGCAAAATGATCTATCCCGAGCTACAGGTCGACAAGTGTCTGACGAAACAGTAAGGAACCGTCTTCGAGAGGTGGATCTGAGGTCCAGGCGTCCCGCTAAGGTGCCCCAATTGACGAGGGAGCACAATCGAGAGCGAAAACAGTTTGCCCAAGAACATCAACATTGACAATTGCGTCATTGGCGCAAGTCCTGTTCACCGACGAGTCTAGATTTACGCTGCAGGGCAACAATGGACGCGTACGAGTTTGGCGACGGCCAGGAGAGCGTTTTATACCAGTCACAGTCCAGGATAATGTCAGTTTTGGTGGTGGCTCCATAATGGTGTGGGCCGGTATTTCGACTGACCACAAAACCGACTTCGTCATCAGAAACGGCTCTATGACTGCGCTGCGTTACATTGACGAGGTGCTGGAACCTCATGTGTGTCCTCGAGCACTGGCACTTTGAGAAAATATTTTCCTACTGCATGACAATGACCGCCCTCACGTTGCAGGAATCGTCAGGGAGTACCCCCAAGAGCACAACATCGCCATTTTGCCATGACCAGCTCGCAGCCCAGACATGAACCCTACTGAGCATGCGTGGGATGTGCTGGGAAGCCGCGTCAGAGAACATCCAAACGCACCTACCACACTGCGGGACCTGGAAGATGCCCTTTTGTTGTTTTGACGTGAATACGTATTTAAAATCAGACCGACATATGGGGTACCAGGACGGAAACGGCGTGATCCATTCCGACACTATAACTTCGTGATTAATAACACGATTGAAATAAATTTGGTCTCGTTCGATCGGGTATACGACTACGATGCGACCATGACAAAAGCGCACACGAAAATTCCGCACAGAAAAAAGTCCCGCTGTCATAAATGATCACAATAAAAATACCCACGGAAAAATGCTCACACAGAAAAATACGCACATTCACAATACAATCAAGCGTTATGTGCATGCTATGAAGTTCAAACATTCTATACATACTAACCTAACCTACCCTTGGGTCACATTGGGGGCCTCGGAGGAACTTTATTCTAATTCAACGTGACATCAACTTCTTCACGTCAAGCTCCGACCAGCTGATTGTCTCCAGGATCCACAACATAGAAAGCGTACATCCATCATCTTCAGCAAATAAAGTATTCTTCATTAACCGCAAGAAAGCTGTTAGTCTGTTGGGGTTTTACAACGAACCCCATCACAGCAAAGACTTCTACGCCCCACCCAGCCTGTGGCAAACCCGCTCGGTGCCCGCGAACCTTGGGATAAGGGATACAACACAATTCATACGGAATCCTAATCTGTATGAAAGAATTGCTTCTGACATGAGAACCGTTTGTTGATCAGACATCGATTAGTAACATAAATTACGTGTTACAGGTTTCGGGAAGGTTCGCTTAGTTAAGAAGAGTAGAGGCTTCGATCAGGGACGACTCTACGCGATGAAGACCCTGAAGATGGAGATCATCAGTTATATGAAGTAGAAAAGCAAATTAGTGGATGTGTATCTCACTGCCACAGTAAGATGGAAAAACAAAAAGCATGTCTCATCTTTCATGACCACAGTGCAAGGAATTTATTTTGTTTCTTTCAGATGGGAATCGCGCATCTGACATAAAGTCGAATAACATCCTGCTCGATTCTGTCGGTCATATCGGCCTTGCAGACTTTGGGTCATGTAAGCAGTTCCAACCACATGATAGGAAGACGTGCCAGCACACAATGACGGAGTGCCGAGTGTCAGCAGAAGTAGGTGACAGCCCGTTCTTGGTGAAGTCACACTACACCTTCCAGACGGATTCCGATCTGCACCTGGTAATGGGTGAGTACATGAAGAACTACCCTCATGTTCGGGACAGCCTCGTGACTGCGTGTGTGGGTCCCGAATAGCAACGAAGTAACGTGTGTAGCTATGTTCAGAAGAGAATGAGGAATCACAGCCGAATTAGGGAAGAATTCCTTGCTTCTTGGTAAACTATGTTACCCTTCAGTCTTATGCACAGCTTCACTTTCAATTACACTTTTGTCGGATTTCAGGTAAAGCTAGGAGAGATTGCGCACAATTCGGGAAAAAATTAACTAAAAATCGAATGTTTACAAATTTTCGCTGACGTCTAGTAGGAGTAAGGATCGTCAAAATAACGAGGTCTCGTCATTACTGTTGTTGTTAATGCGTTTACAGACTTTCTGGAAGCTGGAGACCTGTGCGAACTTCTCAACCAGCGAGAGAAGTTTGCCGAGGAAGACGTGAAATTCTACACGGCGGAGATCGTCCTGGGTCTCGAACAGTCTCGTCATTACTGTTGTTGAAGCTTCTTCATATTGTTATAGTGGGAGGGCCAGGTAACATCCTGGATACAAATCACTATTTCTCAGCAGAAAAGGATGTCAACCTCATTGCAGAGAGGACAACCAGCACAAATGTGAGACTTGTCAACCTCTTTAGCAGGTAGGGCAAGCCATGGATGAACGAGAGAGTTAGGAGAGTGAATCTTCGGCTTGATCGGGCCTGGATGGGGCTCGACACGGCGCACATTGATGTCACTGACACAGCTTCTGTTTTCAGAGACGATTACGCAACACATGGCCTACACCTAAATCCTTTAGGGAAAATAGGCTGACGCATCTGATTGCTGGAAGAGTATATGGTAGTCATGTATCAAGTGTTAGTATTCCTGTTATTAGCCATGCCAGACCATCGCCTTTTTTAGTTTGAAGTCAAAAGCACAGAGGTGCTTCAAATATATTGAATGCGATTTCCTTGGTCCTAAAGTTCACCGTAAAAATGTAAACCCTGTATATTCATTAAATATCTTTCATCAGAACATCAGAGGACTAAGAAATAAAAGTGAAGTGTTAAAACACATATTTCACAACACTGTGAAGAACAGGATTCATAAATTTGTGCAATTCAGCTAGAGACAAAAACAGCTATCTTAGTTATATTAAACCTGTACAGAGCTCCTGCCTCTGCCTCGGAGTGTCTCCTGTAAAGGAACCTATTCTGCCAGACGTTGGGGATTATGACTCTCGCTGGTAAGCTGGAGATGGTGATGGTGAGGCTCAATGGAACTAGCACTCACAATCTTGTAGAAAACTTGGTGCAGTTGGTCCTCAAACTTTCTGAGGATGTGCAGCGGCTGCGCAAAGATAACGAATATTTGAAGGAGCAGTTGAGTAGCAGTACTCCCTGTGCTCCTTTACACGTTGCGGAAAGTAAATCAGGCCAAGGATCTTCAACCGCTCCGTCGATGAGGGCTCAATCCGCGGAACTCCCCACATAACTTACTATAATAGGTAAACAGCCTGATTTTCTTCGATAGCCTTGTTGTTTTATATAATGCTTTAATTAGGTCAAAGCTTGAGTATTCCTCGGTCGTATGGAATAATCTTACACAGACAGATTCGAGCTGAAGAAGAGGTATCTCGACGTTCACTGCTTGAGTTTGTCAGTTTGGTTTATGGGAATAAACCAGAAAATTGGGCCACGCAGTACCAGGTGTTACAGACTGAAAGAAATCGTGAAAAGGAGTAGTAATTTTTACCCACATGCGAGGAGGAGTGGCAACTCATGTTATGAAACCATACACCACAGATTTAAATAGAGGATCTCCAAAAAGAATGTACAACTATAGATTATCTAGAGCAAGGCGTATGGTTGAAAACGCTTTTGGAATTTGTGTTTGGAATTTTTTGTAAGCCAATAGAAATTAATAAATTGGAAAATATTCAAAGAACATTTGCCAGTTTGTGCAATTACCGATTTTTTCAGTTTAATATTACACGCAAATATGAATTGATCTTATCTACTTTAAAGTTTAGAACACTTTATTCCAGACGACGACATCGCGATGCGTTATTTCTTGTTAATGTCTTTAAGGGCAAAATAAATTGCAATTCCATTATGGACGCTGTTGGGTTACGTGTGCCGGCGAGGCATATAAGATAATTTTCGACTTTTAGTGTGAGCAGTGCACTAAGACATAGTCCTTCAGCCAGGTGCGTCATCGCTGCAAATGACGCTTGCAAATCTTTGGACGTATTTAGCATAAACATTGTCTCCCTTGAGGGCACGTTCTCAATAAGGGAAAAGATCTAGATAGGTTGTCTTGATAGATGACCTAGCTTGGTTATCTGTTTTTTGTATTTCTTCAACGTTTTACAATTATATTAATGTTCCCTAGGTGGATTATTTGTTAATCGCAAAAGTTTAAGGGAAACCAAGGGGGACAATGGTATGCACCATCAGGAAGTGTAAAGAGGGACTTTAGGGGGTCACAGGGACCTCAAATTAAAAGGGAAATAAACCTTGCAACTGATACTCAGTGTTATCGTTGCCAAGGCCAAGGACACATTACAAAGAACTGTAACAATGTTCCACAATGTGGTAGGTGCAAAAGACGGGGGCATGAAACACGTTAATGCAGTATAGCTGCCTGGGCAGTCGCAGACAGCTCAAGTTTTAGGCTGCACATTGGGCGATGGTATGGGCTCATCGAAAATTGGTAATGGCACGGAGCCATTAAAAGGTGACATGAAGACATGAATTCTTTAAAACTTGGAAATCAAAGGGACGCCTTTGAACACATTTTGGGGCCATATGAAATTTATGTCGTATGTCCACAACTGAGAGGAGGCAATGGTATAACGCTAGTAGATACAGGGGCACAAGTATCTCTAGTTCAGGAAACTTCAGTAGTTAGGAACATTGCCCAAAGCAAAAATGATATAGAAATACAAGGCATTAGTGGAAACAAAGTTAAAATTAAAGGTACAGTTACTTTAACACTGAAAAACTGCACGGAAACAATAACATCAGAATATTACGTAGTCGAGCAAATGCCTAGTCATGTTGGTGTAATATTAGGACAAGATTGGCTTTTGGAAAATTATTATACGTTAATGAAAAATATCATAGTATCTCCGTATAGTGAGACATTAGTTAAATTTTTCACGAGGGAAAAAGGAGTTAGGTATATTGAACAACAATTGTTACAACCAGGTTTAATATGTGCTGCTAGTGTAACAGAATGTGATATCACATTCCCATGCCTTTAGGTAAATGTAACGCACGAAACTTTAGTGGTACAAACAGCACCGGCATTTAAGAAACCTCCTAACCAAATGAATAAAGTAGAGGGAGCACAGGCAAACTTATTTACACCACAAAGAGTTCAAACACGGCAATACTTCCAGACAGATGTAACTCCTCTACAACTTTCATTTCTGGCTGATAAAAAAAACAACAAAAAACGTTCACCCACACTAAAGTCATATTGAGCATGATGTACATATACAGAACATCGAATATGTTATTAAAATGGAATAAAATCTGGAAAAGAACATCGTTTGATATCTGATAAAAATGTACGCTAAAATAATATATAGAAATTGTGTTTAAGTTATTATTGATTTGAATCTTTATATAATTTTATACACCTGAAGATAGTTCTTTTAGGAACTGAAACATGTCGTGAAAAATGATGGTCTAATGTAAATCGAATATTTCGATAAAGAACATCATTTAATATTTTAAATGTTAATTATTGTAATATTTTAATATTTAATAAGAATTTATTGTGATTAGACGGACAAGATTTGAACAATATATACCACAAAGAATATTTGTTGCATGAAAATTTAAGATTGCAACATATACCTGAAGGAGCCAGAGACATTAGACGAATTTGTACAGAATTTGTACACATTTAAATTGTCAGGTGACAAACTAACAAGCACCAAAGATACTGAACACTCTATACCAACTATAA
>NW_019059969.1:79175-112406 GCF_000696155.1 Zootermopsis nevadensis | reverse complement strand
GGATAATAGTACCAAGTAAAAGCGAGTAGAATTTCCCGTTAATTGTTGTCCCTAAGAAGTTAGACGCAACCGGAAAAAGGAAGTGGCGCATTTGCATAGACTTTCGAAAATGAAATTACGTCACCATAGGGGATAGTTTCCTCTCCCCAATATACAAGAAACTGTGCCGGAGCTGTTACAAGATGTGTCACTTATCGTGCGTCAACAAATGTGGATGCAACAGGATGGAGCGCCAGCACACTTTACTCTCGACGTGCGGGAATTTCTGATTCGCACGTATCCCGGGCGTTGGATAGGGAGAGGAGGGCCGGTTGAACGGCCAGCCCGCTCCCCAGACTTGACACCTCTCGAATACTACTTTTGGGGGCATGTCAAGAGCCTCGTTTACAAGACACCGGTGGACGACCCAGAACTTTTGCCCAGAATACTTTCTGCATCTGACGTGGTCCGTGTGACTCAAGAGTGCGCCAGAGTTTCGTTCGCCGATGCAATGCCTATATTGAATGTGGAGGACGCCACTTTAAACACTTCTTGTAAATTTGGTTTGTAAGATTGCTAATGTAATCCTTGTACAGTAATAAAAAAAAATTAAGCTAGTAGGAGAATAGCAAAGTACGATTATTTCAGCGATATGTTATCAGACTTCCCTACCTTCAATGGCCTTGACTGACTCAGGATAACTTCGGAGGACATAGATTCCTATTCGAAAGTTGTTCTGATTCCCTCTATACGCTCCTTCAGTTTTGCCCTAACCTTTTGAACCAGCCTGTATATTGGAAGCAAATTTTTTCAATGATTTTCAAATTGTTGATTTCAAAGAAAAATGTTTCACGACGAAGCAGGATGGAAGGAGATACAGACATCATTTCTTCTACGAGGCAGTAGGGGGAGGAGACGGATGCAGGCCGATAGCGAGCCAACACCTAGCAGGATACGAACCTCAAATCATTAATGCAATAAAACCAAGACGGAGAGAGCCTTACCCTCACAGTGATAAAACCAGGGCACGCAAACATCGGTCGGAGGGTCGGGTAGCCACTTAAGATGGCTATGTTAGTACAGGCAGATGTGTTGCAAGTTACATCGGGGAGGCAAGTACCGCTTTATTCGTCGGTGTACATGGCCGTGAGTCAGATATGAGTTACGAGGGATCAGATATCCCTAGTTTACTTAATTTGCGTCGCATTAATAAGAGTCCAGTGAATGGATGCCTTGGAGATGAAAAGCGCATTGCTCGACAAAGTAGTCAGGAGAGCAACTCCAAAAATCATAAACTGAGATACCGTCAGGAAGTCGAACCAGGGGATACTAGAGCCGTTCCTATTAGAGACCTGGGCACCAAAGTAGACGAGGATGTAAATTTAAATAAGATACAAATGGAAGAACTATTTAAACTGCTCTTAATATACGAGGATTCCTTCACGACGAGACTAGAAAAATGCAAGAATTCTTCTTATAGATTTGACGTGAATTGTCCGGACCAACTTGTTGGTTACAGCAGGCCAACACCCTCATCCGTGAGGAACGCGGTTCGAGTCCAGACTGAACAGAGGAAAAGGGACGGAATTCTCGAGATTTCTACGTCTACGCATCTCAACCCATTTGATTAATTGTGATGCGAGAAGAGAAACTGCCAAGCATTTGCCTAGAAGCGAGAAAGGTTAACAAATTCATGACCGCTGATCGGGCAAGAGTACAGTAGATAAATGGATTATTGCAACAGTTTCACGGGGCACGGTTTATTAGCAGTATCGATTTATCACCGGCTTTCTTGTAAGTTGAATTAGCACCAGAATCACAAAAATACACAGCAATTCTGCAAACCCGAGATAGAGTTTCTAGGGTACATGATCAGCAATGGCGGCGTCTTCCCAGACCCTTGGCGCATAGCAGCCATATTGAACTACCCAGCACCGAAGAACCAGAGGCAATTAAGAAGTTTTAGGCGTATGCAACTATCAACATGGATTTTTATTAACCACGCCAGTTTAGTAGCGCCTGTTACGGCTACTTAAGAAGGGGAATAAGTGGAAGTGGACTCCGCATGGTCAGAATGCATTTAGGACCCTTAGATTGAAGTTTGCAGACAGTATTCATCTAGTGTACCCAGACGTATCGCTGTCATATTCGATACACACCGATGCGAGCAATAAAACTATTGGGGCCGTGTTAAGGCAGACCGGGCGAGACAATGAAACGCTCACTGCATCCACCGCTCAGCGGGTGCTGTCTCCTGTCGAGAGCCGTTATTCTGTTGCGGAAAGAATTATTGGCTATTGTTTATGCACTAGAAAAATTTCGGATATAAATCTATGGACATTCAGTTACTCTGAATACAGACAATGCATTATAGTTTCTGCATAAAGTAAATCCGGGAGAGATGCCGCGGCGGGAGAGACGCCGCATTTTTTAATTCGGTGGGTTCCGTTAATCCTATTCCGATGTCAGTACATGTCCTTGTTCAGTGAGCCAAGAGAAATGTTGTGAGTGGACGCATTGAAACTCAGTGCTGTTTTGCAAGAGTTATAACTGATTTTATGCGGTGAGTTTGTTAATTTTATGCTCAAAGTTATTTCTATTGTTCATGAGATGTGTCTTTATTAGTTCCAGTCGAAGTAACTATGAAATCACGATACATTAGAGGTTTCCAACGTTGTTGGCCATGACTTCACACGATTTGGCCGCCATGTTGATCATTTGGTAAGGCAAGTGGGAGTGCGCGGCATCCCTCCCTGAAGATAAGGAGACAGACCGCAAGAAATTAAGGGAGAGATGTCGCACTTAAAAAAATACATCTGATTTAAAATATCATACATATACATTAAAGAGTACTCAGAAATGTCTGTTCTATTGCATTACCTTATTGAGGAAGATTAGTCCAGTGCTGAAAATACCGAGAAAAAACTCAACTGCAAGGAGGCAACTGGCTTCTGTCCTCACTGAATCAGCCAACATAGAGGAAAGGCGAAGGAGTAAAGAGGAAATGAAGTCAAAGAGAAGAAGAAAACGGCGAAGGTGAACAGTCCCAGCACTTCAGGTCTACAAGGTTGGAAAACTTAAAAAAAAATTAAAAAATCAAGACCCCTGAAAATTGTGACACCAACAAGTGCTTTGAGTGCTGGGAAAACTACTTTCGAACAACAAATGAAGACTGGTTCGAGAGTGAGAGTTGCAGGAACTGCCTGCACGAGTTCTGCTCTCCGTACAAAGCCAAATGCATCGACTGCAGCAGAAAGCTTTTCCGAGAGGAAAATAGCAAGAATCAGAAGTGAATCTAGCAAATTTCATTCACTAACGCTAAGACTCTAAATTCACCGGTTTACAATTAGACTCCAAGCAACCTCTGGAACACTTTTCTTTCAATTTACTTACTTAATAATTGAAAATTCATTTAAATATTCATTACCTTTTCAATTTTTATTGGTATGCACATATTTTTTTCCATTTTAATGTTCACATTAATTAATTTCTTTGAATATGGTTAATCAGTTTTCATTTACATGTTTCTTTTTCAATTCACAGGATATTTTCAAAGAGCGGCATCTCTCCCGGCATGTCCGGGAGAGACGCCGCAAAGACAACTTTTTTTATCGCCCTGTATCTCTGAGAATTAATTTGCTTTAGATATTTTGTTTACGGCTTAGTATAATAGAGATTTTAAATATATCTCTGAATTTTCAGCCGTTTTGACCATTTTCGGATTGAGTTAAAACATGTTGCAAAAAGTGAGGCATCTCTCCCGGATTTACCCTAAATGCGCGTTACCATCTAGCAGGGCGCTAGATGGGCAATGCACATACAGGAATATGACTTGCGCATAATGCACATTAGCGGTTCAAGCAATTTTCTTGCGGACACGATAAACCGGAATCCGGCTGGCTTGAGTGGAAGCGATATAAAAGGATTGTCGCGATCAAGACATTGATGTCAGGTTCTCTCGAATAAGACACCCGCAAGCTAACGTTGGATGAAGGAGATCGGTAAGTTTTGCCGAATATACTGCCACCAGCAACACAAGAAATGGCCGAAGCTATTACCTAGGATTGAACAGTGGCCCAACGGCACAATGTCTGATTCAACCGGCTATTCTCCCGCAGAACTGATGTTTGATGCGCCACGACCAGATCGTTTCACGAAATTCCTATCAAAGTCAGCAGACTAGGTGGCGCCTACTGAAAGGTCGCCCAATTTAGCACCCCGCATTCCATGGGACCTTACTCAAAATGTGACCAAGCCGGGCAGCCAGAGATCGGCAAGGGGCGGTTACAAGAGCTATCAGACTGTATAAAAACTTTGAAGCATGGTAATAATACAGCTAAACAGCTGAGCTGGAGCAAGCTGAAATGATAACACACATGGGAAACGAAGAGCTCTGGGATTATAAAAAAGTTGAATTGTAATATTATCATGCGAAACAGAGGCAGCAGCAGCAAGATGATATTTGCAAAATATGGGAAGCCGAATTAAAATATACCAGATTCTATCACAATCGTAGAAGGTATGTACTGACAGGCCGTAGAGAGGGAGAGAAAAAAACAATTCTCGCAAAAATTTCAGTTTAATGTTTGCCTTAAAATTTCTTTGATTAGGCCAATATTCAAAAGATATAATACAAAATTATTATAACCATAATTATGTAATATCTGTAATACGGTTAAATAGGGTTAAGTTATGTTTTTGCCACCCCGTAGGGCTATTCATTCCCTTACTTGAAATTATGTGCTCCAATCATTAGAAGCTACGAAAACTATCACACGAACTACTACGGCTTCTACTGATTGTTTAATGGACTACGGAACAAACACTGACAAATTCTCTTTCAGTCAAGAACTTCAGACGCTGCATAACAATTCATACAGAATCCTAATCCGTATGAAACAATTGTTTCTGACATGAGAACCGTTCGTTGAACAGACTTCAATAAGTAACATAAATGCCATTTTACAGGTTTCTGGAAGGTCCATTTAGTAATGAAAAGAAGAGGCAGCCATGAAGTCTCTGGAGGAGGACGGCTTCATGAAAGATAAGAAGACATACGAGCACCTGCAAACCTTGGGATAAGGGATACAACACAATTCATACGGAATCCTAATCTGTATGAAAGATTGCTTCTGACATGAGAACCGTTTGTTGATCAGACATCGATTAGTAACATAAATTACGTGTTACAGGTTTCGGGAAGGTTCGCTTAGTTAAGAAGAGTAGAGGCTTCGATCAGGGACGACTCTACGCGATGAAGACCCTGAAGATGGAGATCATCAGTTATATGAAGTAGAAAAGCAAATTAGTGGATGTGTATCTCACTGCCACAGTAAGATGGAAAAACAAAAAGCATGTCTCATCTTTCATGACCACAGTGCAAGGAATTTATTTTGTTTCTTTCAGATGGGAATCGCGCATCTGACATAAAGTCGAATAACATCCTGCTCGATTCTGTCGGTCATATCGGCCTTGCAGACTTTGGGTCATGTAAGCAGTTCCAACCACATGATAGGAAGACGTGCCAGCACACAATGACGGAGTGCCGAGTGTCAGCAGAAGTAGGTGACAGCCCGTTCTTGGTGAAGTCACACTACACCTTCCAGACGGATTCCGATCTGCACCTGGTAATGGGTGAGTAGATGAAGAACTACCCTCATGTTCGGGACAGCCTCGTGACTGCGTGTGTGGGTCCCCAATAGCAACGAAGTGACGTGTGTAGCTATGTTCAGAAGAGAATGAGGAATCACAGCCGAATTAGGGAAGAATTCCTTGCTTCTTGTTAAACTATGTTACCCTTCAGTCTTATGCACAGTTTCACTTTCAATTACACTTTTGTCGGATTTAATATGCATTACCGAACTATTCGCTGACATCTAGCAAGAGTAAGGATCGTCAAAATAACGAGGTCTCGTCATTACTGCTGTTGTTAATGCGTTTACAGACTTTCTGGAAGGTGGAGACCTGTATGACCTTCTCAACCAGCGAGAGAAGTTTGCCGAGGAGGCCGTGAAGTTCTACACGGCGGAGATCGTCCTCGGCATCGAATACCTGCACAAGGTAGGCGCACGGACGCACTGCAGCCCTCGTCAATGAAGTGCTTAACAAATAGATGATTTGTTTGTTTCTACGTTCAGATGGACCGTTTCTACTTCGGGTTGGAAATGTCCGCGCTAGACTACAACAACTAGGTGAACGAACATTAGTCCAGAGACAGGACACAATTGACGAGTAGAGCATTTCGTTGACGAAAAACAAATGTAGTTATCTCTTAGCACAAAGTTAAATTTCCACCAGAAAGCAGGTAGGGTAAGTTGCATGTAATTCATCAGTTAAAGGAGGCACGAACCAGAGTGACACTGCGCAGCCTGTTGGAGTCGGCCATGATGTTACTCGAAAGGCCACTGTGCCACTAACAAAGTAAACAGAAACACGTGGGATTGACAGCTGAGGGAAGACATTATGCAGCAACAGTAGTTAGAACGGTCGAAAAAATCCACACTTTTTTTGTTTATATGTTACAGGAATGGTAATGATAATAACAGGGCGCACTATCACAGTCACTGACCTAAAGCACAATACGCTCTTCATCAAACAGAAAGACGTGATTTTGACCAATGACGAGTGGAAGATAGTGGTAAACATTGATTTGGCAATCTACGAGGAACTATTAACCAGGTTGAAAGACGACTTGCACCAGACGCATATAACCAGTACCAATTTTGCACCTATTCAGGAACTAAAACAAATAGAAAAGTTGCTAAATGAATTGGAAAATGAAATAAATTCGTTTAGAGGAATTTTGCCCCGTTTGGATAAGAGACGAGCATTACTGAATGTTGCAGGTTCATTTTCTAAAATATTATTTCGCACCGCAACGACAGCTGACTTAGAAAGTTTGCATAATACAGTACAAGAATTACATGAAAGAGAAGAAAATATGGCACACTCAGTAAACAATCAGCTGACTTATCTGAAAACTTTAGACGCTTCAGTACAATTTAACACTAAAGCCGTTGAAATATTGTCGGGAAAACTGAAAGCAGTCATGTTAGACTCGCAGAAGTGGAAGGATAAGACTGATGTTACTGTCCATTGGTTAAATTCCACTTTTCATAAACAAACCAGTGTGTATACATATATACGCCAGCTGAAATTTGAAATTTTACAATTACAAATGCAAATTCGTGAAATTTTGGATGGAGTGGAAAGTTCCTTTGATGGAAAATTATCTTTAAATCTGATCCCACCTGAGGTATTAATGAGAATTTTGAAAAATGTAACATTTTTTCTTCCAGACGGATACAGCTTGTTTGCAGGGTCACATAAGAATAATATGTACCTTTATTACGAATATTCAAAAGTAGCAGTTGTGGCTAGTCACCATAACTTGAGGCTAATTATTTCTGTTCCTTTAAAGACTTTAAAGTGAGAAGCTACAAGTTAGAAGCCAGCTACTGAAACAGGAGGACAGCATAGATACCTGTAATCAGAAGTACTGGGTGTATAAGAAATATATGCACCTAATGGACTGTATTAGAAAGAAATTACCTGTATGTAAATTCAGAAAATATGGTAAGAACACCAAAGTTTTGTAAAGAAGGAAAGAGCATCATAACAATGAACTGTAGAATTAAGAGTTTGTTGTAAATAACTAAAAAAAATGGAGTAAAATTGTAGAGAATTTAATTATGTCAAGGAAAGTGAGGACACTTTCCATTTTAAAAATGGGGAAATTGTAGTGAATTATTTTTAGTTAACATATTGTAAATTAGGAATGTAGAGATTTGAACTTACTTAGAATTAAGTATAGTAGACATTTGCATGTAGGAACGTGTTGATGTCATTTCCTGGCATAGAGTTAAGCAGCAAGGCTAGTTCACCTTACTCTCAGGGGATGAGAAAAAAAACATTAAACGGAAATGCAGACGTAGCCATTAGGCAGTCAGCAGAAGTATGGAAAAAACGCTAACGGAAAAGTTGACAAAGGAAGTTGAAGAGAGATCGCGGTCAGAAGGGCCGAAACTTCGAAGATAGCAGGAGGTCACGAAAGTAATTATGAGCAAGGTGCAGCTGTTCGGGCTACTTTTAATAGGTAAGCGCTGAGGCGATAAATACAAGTATAGTACGGGTGGATTAATAAATATTCAAAATTACGTAACCAGAGTGTACTAAGGATAAAATGAACTAGCCTGAATTAAAAAGGTAATGTTTTAAACCAAATGTGAAATTTATGTAGTACAGTGTTAGAAATAAATGTGATAGTCTAAGGGAACCAGCTGTAGCCTCATGGACGAATTATCATATCAGCTGAGTAAGTTTAAGCTGACATACAGCGTCCTTGTGAACTTGCCGTGCTCCATTCCAAGCCACACTACCACATTAGGAAGACTAAACCCAAACAAATCTATCCAAAGTAGAACGTTACAGTACATAAACTTTTATCATACTTGAGAATATAATATAAATTACAAGTGTATGGTAAGCAGACTGATGGTAACTAAGTGAGATAGAGAAAGGACCAATTCAGATGGTAGTTAATTAGAAAGTCTGTGGTTCACACAGCTCACAAAGTATTGTCAGGGTAGTGAATTGAAGGATACCAAAGCGTTTATTACTAGTTGTTTTGTGTCTCAGAATGCTGCCAGTTACGTAAAATGTTGTTCCTACTGAGAGGCTAAATGTGCATGTTCCTTTTGTAACACACATATCTACATGGCTCCTGAGATGATCAACGGCAAAGGACATACCATGGTACATTTCTTCTACAGTGACAATCGGACAATAATGATTTCATTGTTTAAAGTAACTAAACCAACAACGTGATTAATCTCCACAATAAAAGCAAATGTTGAAGTGAAGTGCTCGCACATCTATTCTACAAGGCGTTTACTCCGCAACCAGCATTCAAATCGATACTATTAATATTAATGTCTGCATTTTATCCTACAGAACATCAATTGGGCTTATACATAAAGTTGTTTCAGTGCTATATCAGCAGCCTCATAGTTACAACAGTCAGAGTGAACCTGAATAACTGCACATTTCAAAAATTTAATTTCTGTCGTCGTCGTTGCCACCGTTCAGTAGTGAATTTGTTCAAACCACTTTTCATACACTACTTGTATGAAACTAAAATTTCTGAAAATTATGAAATATATGAAGATGTATAAAGAACATAAACTTTTCACTTTAACAGATTTCAAGGCCTTCAAAATAAAGGACATTTCAAAAGTTTCGAGGTTTTACCATATGGAATCCTAACCTAGAATGCACGGCATTACTAAGAGTCGTGTACCGAGAATGCACAGGATAGCTCTAAGCAAAGATCTGACTAAAGATGATCATGTAATTATAATGGGAGGACCAGGAAATAGCCCTGACAGGGACCTAAATTACAAGAATGAAAACGATATGGACAACATTGCCAGGAACAGCTTACGTACTAATGTTGGTTTTGTTGGCCTTCTTGAGCGCCATGACAAGCCTCATATTGCAAATGCGAGACTTGAGCGTGCGCTTTTGAATGCGGACAGATCGCACATTGGATTAACTGATGCGTCATCTGTGAATAGGTATGACCACACTAGACAAGGATTGCACCTGATTTCAAGGGGTAATAAGCTTGTGCAACTAACTGCCAACGAGATTAGGTGCAAACCAAATACTGGTAAGATTCCTGTAATCACTGGCGTAAGACCTAGGCCTTTTTAAGGTTAAAGCCCAAATGTATCAATAAATACCCGAAAGACATCCAAATCACTGTAGATATGACAGTTCTAAATTTAGATCAGTCAAAATAAAAAGTTCATGGTATATATAAGATTTGAGACTTCGCCCACACAACAGATCCGCGGTCCTAAGGCCCGATGCACACGAGCACACGTCATCGCTGCGAGCACGCCGAAAAACTCTCACCAGTACTAGATTGGAGTCGTGTGCGGAAGGGCGGTTGCACCAAATGGCGCATAAACGTGGGGCACGAATGGAGAAGCCGATGTCGTACCCTCAAGGTTAAAGTGAATCACCTGGAGTAATACATCGCCCGAGGCACGTGGGGGAGTAGGCAACCCGCAACGCAGAACTTCGAGGAGAATTCGCCACCGGAAAGCCTGGATCCAGATCGTGTACGATTGGAGGAGAACGAGGCTCGAACTGCGGACGTCGAGAAGCGTGGCGACGCCGCATCGACCATTTACTTGGACGTCCTCACAGACGGGACACCGAGGCTACGGCAAGGTTTGAGACCTGCTATATCTGAGTTCTGCTGCAAAAGGTTAGTAGCAAATTCCTTTAAAATGGCGAGCCGTTCCCTCCGAAGCAAAAGACAGGCTGATTGCGGCGAGATGAGTGAAAGTGAAAGTGTAGGCTTGCGGTGCGCCCAACCCTTTCTTTACACAAATTTGTCTGAGTATTTCGGAGAGAAGGACGAGACGACGCATTCTATTGAGAATATAGGCGCCCAAAAGGAATGCGGAACCCCCTCAGAAGTGACTGTAATTCCTAGTACAGCCAGTCCCAGTAGGAACATGGAACAAACGATCAGTCTGGGCCCACCGGCAGAATTATTGAGCATGATATGGCAGGCCATACAGAAAAACGAATAAAGTACGTTAGAAAGTGAAAGAAGGATAGAGGAACGTTTAAACAATCTGCGAGAAGACCTCATTAAAAATACAGAGCAGTTATCAAAACAGTTCAGGTCCGAAATAGATAGGCTGAGCCAGCAGGTTTTTACAAAGATGAGAGATGAAACCAGTAAGTTAAAAGAGTCTGTGTCTATCCTGCGGCAAGATACTCGGCAACAAATTGAGAGAGTGGACGAGAAATTAGTTGACGTAAGCAAGGGTATGAATGAAAGATTAACAAATGTAACAGAGAGCGTGAATGAGAATGTGAGTGAGAGGTTAACATCACATATGTCGGAGGTAGAAAGTAACACTAGGGACATGGTCGTTAGAGAACTTTCAAGTTTTAAAGAAAGAGTTACTGAGGAGAACCTAAATTTCATGCAAGGGAGAGTGGATATAGTTACTAGAAACAACGATGCGAAATTAGGTGAAATATCGTCCCGACTTGAGAAGCTTCAAGAAAGATTAGATACAGCTAGTTGTAATCGAAATACTGGTCAGTCAGCTGTTAGAGAACCTATGGAACAAGGTGATTCGAGCAGGAGTTCAGTTCAGAGATCGTCTTCTACCCCTGTAGTGAATTTTGAAACCCGACAAGAGAGTGAGAGAATGATGGATGAATTCGATAGTGGGTTAAGCAACCATTGTAGCGGTAGTGACCATGTGCCTATAGTGTCAGTCAATATTCGCAACGCTGACGGTCAGGCGCACAGACCGCGTGAACTTGCCGAGCTAACCCATCCTCAATGCCCCAACCACGGTTTGAACGACATTGTGTTGCCAAAATTTTTCGATTGTCATAGACAGAACGTTGTGCAATTCTTGCAAGAGCTGGATGATTACTATCGTTTGAAGTCCGTCCCAGAATCATTGAAGTTACCAATCGCGGTAAAGGCGATTAGTGATCCGTATTCTAAGCAGTGGTTCACCGCAGTGTACGAGGACTTGACGGGATATGACAACTTTAAGAGAGCTTTTACGGAGTTGCTGTGGAGCCCTCAGATCCAATCACAAGCCTGTAGTCAGTTGTATCAAGACCGTCTTGAAATATTCCGTGCTAGCGGCCGATCTATCACCGAGGTTGTCAGAATTGGATTTGGTCGATGCAATAGCAGGGCATTTTCCGCCATATGTTCAGAGGGCACTTTTGTCAGCAGGGGTGCGAACAGTTCAAGACGCATTTGCCTTCCTAAAAAAGCTGGAGACAATGGTGCAAGCAGATACAGACAGGGGAAGGTCAAACCCGGGCTTGTCCCCGCAGGCGCCTAACCAGAACCAGTCACGGAACTACCGCCAAAACAAGAACAAATTCCAACGCAACAACCATTACGTAAGAAACGTGCGTTACCAAGCGAACCCACATCGCGAAAGGAACGGGGCGTACCAGCCTAATTAGGCGCCACGGGGACCGTACGTATATGCCAGACGGAGACGCTGGCCCGAGTTCGCGCACAACCAGTCGGGATGAACCACACCCGAATCAACTAAACCCACGAGCGCCCACTTTCGACCACGGGGCGGGGCAGAGGCATGACCATGATCAGAACAACGATCGCAGGACGATGCAGAGGGCCGGACATTATCCAATTATGAGGGTAGGAACCCAGGTCCGACACTGAGTCCGAGGCTAGGAGATGAGAATTTGAGAGAGCCTGACGTTAATCACGCAAGTGAAAAATTCAATTAGGAATTTGTAGGAGACGCCGATAACGTCACTGTATATTACATTAATGAGGGAAATCTTCAGGGTTGCTCTCGCGTGAAGATACAGATAGGAAGTAGAGAATTATAGTTGTTCTAATTGACAGCGGAGCAGAAGTTAGCGTGATGTCTGAAGACCTGTTTAACTCTTTGACGGAGAGTGGTTTAACGTTCCTATTTATTCCAGTAGCAAATTGTGTGTTGTCATCCGCATGGCAATCAAAATCAAAAAGAATCAGAAAACAAGCTTGGATTGAATTCGGATTAGGGCGTGACCTATGTGAGCTGAACTTCATGATAGCACCACAGTTGACGACAGATGCCATATTGGGGGCTAATTTTTTGGTTGAGTACCAGGTCATAATGGTTTTTGCTAACAGAAGTTTTTCAACGAAGAAATGAGGTATTGTAACCAGACACGAATTCTTTTTCAATGCGATGGCAGGGGGAGGACGAGAAAGTAGGTCGGTATCGAACCCGGATAACTTAGCAGATTTTCCGCAGCCGCTGCAAACGTTAGATCAAGACCGATCTCGACTAGGCTTGGGTGTTAAAGGCACTGACCTTCGAGATCCTGATATTCCCTGAGATTCGGAGACTCTTGCTTACCGACAAAACCTGCACCAATTATCCTTCCGCATACCCAAATTAATATCTCGAGCTGCAACCGCACGCTACTGGGTTTGATCCTGTAGCAACCAAAGTAAGAACAGTTGTCTGCGGAACGGCGGTTGCATTGTATGTGCAACATTTGGTGTCGAAACCCGGGAAATCGCTGTGTGACGATAGAAGACGTCGCAGGTGAAGAATAAACAAACATCACGTTGGTAGCTTCACGTCGCAGCGGCAACTTCAGCGGCTCCCAAGAAAATTATCCTCACGCCACGCCACGGAAGCCACTGCGAGACGCCATCATAACGCACAGATACGTTTCTTCGACTCATTATATTAACATCCGCACAACTTTAAACTAACTGCATGTTAAAACTACTCTACAATTCATTATTCATGTTCTTAAGATTACTGGGTTCGAGTACTGCGGGTTCCAACTTTTTCGTTGGCTTCATCTATAGACATTCGGCAGGACTCCTTGGACGAGGGATCGGCCCGTCGCAAGGCCTCTACCTGTACACAGGACAGCACAATACAGAAACACGCGGACAAACATCCATGGCTTGAGTGGGATTCAAACCCACGGTCCCAGCGACCAAGCGGCACAAGGCCCACGCCTCAGACCGCGCGGACACTGCTGACCCCATTTTCAATTGAAAGGTTATAGTACAGTGTGCGCTCCAAACAATTTTAATGAAGACCAGAGACCAGGAAATTTCCGAGGTCGCGGTCGAGGTAGGGGTGGATTTAATCCATCAGCGCCCGCACCAGCACCCGTTGAAACTCCACTAGCAGCTCAACCTGATCAACCAGCTACCCAGCAATCCACCAACGCTGGGAGAAGAGAGAATGTTAAAAATACATTCAAACATAAGGAAGGAACGCCTGATTTAAAACCAAAGGCGCAGTCTACCCAGTCATCGGCAGAAAAGAATGATCCGCTGATAAAGTCTGTTGCTCGTCCCTGGAATATCAGGATTCGTAGAAAGAATTGGCTTCCGGCAGTTCGAATTAGATTATTCACAGTATTTAGACCTTCTGAGGACATCTTATGATGAGCAAATTACATTCGACCGGAGTCTAAAGAAATACTCGACATTCGGACAGTTTCAGTATTATAGCATAATCATGCTCTGGAGACGTCTCCTTTACATCTTAGCTGCTCGTGGTTTTTGTGTCATTGAACATAAGAAAATTGAGGCAAAGCTCTTCGGAGAAATGCCCATACCTGGAGACAAAGATTTGTAAATTGTAGGAATTAGTGACTTGGTCGACGCTAATTCCAGAACATTTGAATTACTTTTGCAGGTCCTGCCAAACCAAGAGTTTGCGTCTCAGGGAGCGCAAGGTAGCTTCGGGATAGTGGATGAGGTTTTCTATGAGATGCTTCCAGCCCCACTGATACCATTGTGCAAATTGCTAGCAGATTTACAGTATATTGCTGCTTTGCGAGATCCAGTGGTAGTACAACATCCAGATTGGTTACAAAGAGATTGGAACCTCCCTGCAGGACTGGCACGACCAGCGCCAGCTCAAATGCCAACAGCCAACCTACTAGGATGGTCACCGAGGGAGAGGATGACCGAAGACGCACTTCAAGGTGCGATGTCCACACTAGATATATATATATATATATATATTGTGACGTGTCGTCATAAGTCCCGAAGTCTAGCGCTAGAGGTTAAGGGCCGCTTGACTACCCTCCCTGGCGAGGGAACGAGGACTGTATTGTCAGCGTTATCCCCAAGTGGCTCGTATTTTGTTCTTCTCGCGCACACAAATCTGGGCGCGTGCATAACCAAAACTAACCATTGCGCAATATACCAGAGAGCGAGGTAGTTGGAAGCCTGGCTTGGAGACGAATGCATGGCTTTTCAAGCTAACCTCTGACAACACATTAAACATGAATGTGACTCAGAGTAAAACCGCTATATAAACAGGAATTTATTTGGAGCGGACCAAATGGACAATTTATATTGTCGAAGATAACGTACATTTAAAAGCGTGTCTAGTCCTTTCATAACTAGGCCCCCTACATTAAAATTGTAGTTTATATCTTAACTGCGTCATGTTTGTGTTTAATCAATATAATTAATTAATCTACAGCCCCATAATATCGGACGTACAACGCATCACTTACAACCCGATATAAACATCCAAGCATTAAAAGGAAGAAAATCAAAACAGTCAAACGTATCAATATACGCGGAGCAGGATGTACAACAGCTTTTAAAACAGTTTTTAAATTGATTGACCTGATGATGGTGTAATACACCGAAACATGTCGTCAAATGTGAAATGTATCAAGATCTAATTCTAAAAAATGTTGTAATTTTATGTAATTTTAAGTAAATTTTAACAACATTTTAAGTTTGTGTATGGACGGTGAATGAATTATTATATAAAATTGTAGTATTGTACTTTATTTGAATGAACAAAACAAACAAGTAATAATGGTGATGGTTCTCATAAGTATTTTGCTGTAATACTGCAGTTCCAAAAATCTGCCAATAGCTGTTATAACTATGTATTTATATTTGTATTATAAACAAGTATTGTATTTGTGCTATGATCTGTTCTACATCCTTGGCTTAGGCCTATGAAGGATCTATGGAATGTAAATATATTCTATTCTACTCAGAACACAAAAAAATATTTTTAACTTTTAAGAGCATATAAATAATGAAAACTGTAAATTTCGAATTTATACAAGTTTTATGTATCTTGAAAGGGGCCAAGTCGTCGAAAAGTTTCACAAATATATATATTCTGAATAAATTTAAATTCTTTACTCTACTAAATTTTTCAAAATATTCAAAAATTTTAAACTAACAGCTTTGAATTTTTGAAAATATTTCATGGTGTTTTATGTTTGAGTTTTGTTGTGCTGGGTGAACATTAGTCAGGTACTGCCACATAGGTCAGTGACAGGTTGGTATATGTGACGACAGGTTATATAAATGACTACGATACATTTGACAGTTTTCAATACTTTCAAGTATCACTGACATCGAATGGTCAAGTCTTGGCTGGTTTACCGAGTGGCTTAGACATGCGGCGATAGGATTCGACTAGTTTCTACAGATTTCCGCATGTTTACATAGTAGCGCGCGTGCGTACATCAATGACCACCTCACTATTTTGATCAAGCACACCTCGTTAATACTAAATCGAGCAAACATTTAGAAAATGTTTTCACAGCAATCACCCATCGCATAATATCAGTACAACATTTCATTAAAATTATTACACAAATTATTCAAATAACACTAACATGACCATCCACTACAACGAGCTAGTCGAAAGCAGTAGTACTACAACTCACGACTTTGCGCACGCGTGTCGTCGGTATAAAACCGTGCAGAAACGTGATATCACAGTAATCACCCGTGGCAAAACGTCAATACAAAATGTTATGAAAATTGTTACACAAATTGTTTATAGAAAAATGTCCGTCCGCTATGATGCGCATGTCGCAAGCAGTACTCTGAGAAACATTATTATTACATACGCAGGAAATTTTAATGTGAAATTTAAAATAATCACTTACCTTCGAATAGTTTCATAGAGGCGCATGCACACAGTATGCCCAGGTTGAGTGCATAGCCATTCTTTTAATTTGTTGCCACAAATCAACTTATAAAATTAAAAAGCAAGTATCGCTATATCAATATTTACTTCTTTTCATGAAATAGCTGAATAAGATTATTCGTTAAGCAATGCCTAATACCATGGCATCAGAGTCATAATAGCTGTGCTGCATTACAGTGCATGACAGCTGTATTCATGCTTCAGTAAAACTTAAATGGCGACTGTTATTATAACAAAAAACAGAAGACATGCATATAGCACAATCACAGACACAATGGACATATTAAAAATAGTTCACAACAAGACACAGAGACACTATTGAAAAATACCACATACAACAAACATTCAAACAAAATATTTGCTTAAATGACAATAATATTTATCTTAATAACCCTATCTTCAATTCCCTTCAAACACTTAACTCCACCCCCAACAACCTATTTTCACTTACCCCACCTACAAACAACCACGATCAATAGCAAACCTATTCAGTTCCAACACATTACTTCTAGACGGACCTCCTCCACTCTTCATATCTGGTATGTTTTTAAATTAAAATTTCTCAATATATTATTTTGTTTTCTATCTTTAATATTTATTTAGTCTTTATAATATTATTATTTAATTTACAGACCGATTATAAAAAACCACTACAAACATTTCACCCACGCAAGATCACACTATACGCGACATACATTTACGAAACAACGATGAATGTGATAACAAAGTACAATTGATCTAGAAGAGGATAACTTTCTGATATTTAATGGACATCTGACGAAGGATTGCATTTAGAATATTACATTTGAATTTATATCAATTATACACCTGAAGATGGTTCATTGAAAACCGAAACATGTCGTGAAAAAGATGATGCTCTAATTGTAAATCGAACATTTCGATAGAAAGAGCATCATTTTAATATATTTTAAATATTAAATGTTAATTGTAGTAATAATATTTTAATGTTTAATAAAATATTTTATTGTGATTAGACGGTTAAAATTAAACAATTATAATCATCACAATATGACGCAACATTATCATCTCAGAAGAAAACCCGTTAATAGCAACAGAAGACCGCACATCGGCGATATACAAGAGGCAGATAATATTTAATGTGATAAGACGAATGTTTCGATTAAGTTATATTACGTTATCGCGTAGGAAAACGTCATGCTTTTGGCTTCGTGACACAAGCGTAAAATTTGGCGTCACACTACGGAGCGTCATGTGAAATTAATTTATTCTACTGTTAATGCACGTATTAAAACGACTTGCTTGGGTATTATGTGGCTGTAACTTGACGTTAACCATACTCAGGTGACGTGTTTTCACAATTAGAAAAGAATTTATAACAGCTGTTATTCATAAATCAGGTCACTGCACAGAATAATGAATTACTTGAAAGGGCTTACATTGACAGCGAAAAAGACTGGTTCTATGAAAATGCAAGTTGCTTTCATAAATCAGCCATTCCACCATCACCACGTATTATGTATTAATATGAAGAAACACACGTATTAAACACTACAGCTCTGAGCACAACCAACCGTGTTTGTCGATGGTTTCAATGTTCACTGATTATTCCGGTCCACACTGCATGAATGAAGTATATTCTATTAAAATGAAACACTTGCAGCCAGCAAACACAAGGAAGCGACAACACACTGCGCCATACTACATACAAACTAAATTCTACGTCACATGACCTGAAGCATCTTCACTAAGACACGGTCGCAAACTTAACGAACACAAAATCTATCACATGAATCATAATCTGCATTCCTAGGATCACAGACGCTTTACTGAAATTAGCACGTCATGTGGTTGCAAACATTCTAGTCACAGATATATAAAATATGAAACAGGATATACATAGCGCCACTCTACTCACAATCCCTGAACATTCAGAATATACTTAAATTTCATTTCCTTAAATATCTCAAAATTTCAAATATCTAAAAAGAATTAAATGCTGAAAATGTTTTTAAAATTTGAAAAGTGATCATGATTTTCGAAAAATTTGATATTCTGAAAAAACTGAAAATTTCTGAATCAACAATTTCACTAACATTCATAATTTTTAAAATATTTAAAACCTGAAAATCCTCATGAGCTCTGAATCTCTTTAGTTTTAAAAATGTTTCATTTCTGATGTTTTAGCTGTGGTTGGGTGGAGTATCATCATTTAGGGTAAGATTACATGAAACTGCTATGGCACCATGTTTCAGTTTTGACAGGTTTACTAGGGTTTGCTCACATTTCAAGATATAGACATGCTTGGTCATGAGAGCACAGGATTTCACATGTTTTGACAAGTTTCCACTGGTCAGGGTTTGTTTACATAGTAATGTGTGCTACAACAATGACCACCACACCATCACACCTCATGATTTTCAGCAAGCATTTCATTGGTACTATGGAGAATTAATTTTAGTTATGATGAAAAATTAAGAATATAAAGATTTTAAGTAGCATAGAATTAAGTATAGCAGTTATTAGAATTGTGATAAATTGTATGAATGTGCAAATGTCATTTCCCGGCATTGAGGAAAACAGCAGAGACTAGCTCACATTTCACTAAGGGGAATACAAAAAACAATTAGCAGAAATGCGGACATGACCATTAAGCAATCAGCATAAAAATTGGAAAGGTCAACGAAAAAAGTTCAGGAGAGAACTGGGAAACACCACGGTCAGAAACGCTGAAACTGTCAAGAAGTTAAGAGATCATTAAAGCCACGGGCAATGGGACACTGATCAGGCTATTGATTGCAGGTAAGCACTGAGGCAATGGCTCCAAGTCAAATAAGGGCACTTCAGTAAATCTTTCAAAATTTGCGTAACCCAACCTTTGTCGAGTAGAAAGTGAACTAACCTAAATTATGAATCAAGTGTTCATTACTGATGGAACTGATACGTGAAGTACCTAGACACAGAAATAAATGGTGTAGTCTTAGGGAACAATCTGTAGCTTTCTTGAAGGAATTCCATTACCGCTGAATAAGTTTAAGCTGACGACAACATCCTCATTGATTTGCCTTCTCCATTCCAAGCCACATTACCAACACTAGTAGGACCAACCATCTCCACAAAATATACCCCATTACAGTACTAATGTGTGCAGGAATTTAGAAAATGTTTTTACAGCAATCACTTATGGCAGAATGTCAGTACAAAATTTCATGAGAATTATTACACAAACACTGGAAGAATGTCCATCCACTATGATGCAGCAGGTCAACAGAGACATGTTCAGTCATCCAGAGCAGGCCTACCTGTCAAGAACAGTGGGAGCACAAATGCTTCCAGACTGCACCGCAGGAAATAACAGACTTGGAAGAGATAACCCAAAATTAATAAGAATTCTCAAACAACTTATTTCCTAAAAATATCACTTACTTTGCATTACTCGTTACTGCTGAATCTCTCCCGTTTCTAAGACACTGTGCACAGTCCATGACCAATCTGAAGTCAATGTTATTCCATCACCAACTCTGTAATGAAAATGTTAAAGGACAGGCGATAATACAGTATTCCTTATATTACAGGAAGAGAGAGGTAATTAATAACAACTGTTTCAGAAACAAAATGAGTGAATGAGTCATGAGAATTTACTTGTTTATGGTTCACTTAACAATACGTCAGTAGCTCAGATTATACAATGTGAAATGATGGCACTACTCTGGTGTTGTATCCCGAGCTGGGATAGATTGGCAGGGAGAGCGGATCCCTTGGGAGGCAGTTCGGGTGATCGAAGTACTGCAAGCTGGAGGTTAACTTGAAAATTTATTACAAATAAATGTGGTACAAGTTGTTGAGAAACCCAGGAGTCGAGAAATGTTGATCTGCCTAAGCACGGGCAGTGCCGACTTCTAACACGAGTCGAGTTCTTTCCAGCGTGGAGACGACCTAGACTCAAGTTCAGAGAGTAAATAAGGGTGGTCGGTCGTCTTGCTTTTATACACGTTTTATGATGCCGACTTTCTAAATATGGTTACAAAATAATAGATTTTGTAAAGCTTGCTTCATCTCGGTACTCTGCCACCGCATATAGGAACTCTGGCTTGTTTACTGTGTGTCCCATCACTATTAGTTGACCAAGAGGGATGATTTGGAAATCCAGTGGAAACATCCTGCTTTCCCTTAGTGAAGATAACTTGTTTGTAGCTTATGTTGAAATAGGATTGGGAGAGTACGGATTACAAATAGTTACAATTTCAGCTTAGTTCCTAAAGATATAGGATATACACCCTTTAATATATATATTAATGTATTCTCTATAATTAAGCCATATACAACACTGGCATATGTCTGGAGGTACTGAATAAAGCAGGAGTGATAACCACTTGGCAACAACATTCCGACTATAGCCAAACTTGTGGAATGGAGGTGCTGTTTTCCACAATCTCAAACTATTAGGATTCATGGCCCTTCCACACTGTACTATAATACTAATATTTAAACAATGCCACTTACCTCTTGCTACAATCCACATAAAAGTACTGTGTTTCTAGTTGACATCACGAAGTGCCCTCACTGCATCAATTTCAAATCTGAAACAATAATGTAGAGACCACTTGAGTACTAGTTAATGGCAATTATTGTCAATGTGATCATCAACATCTTCCAGAGATAAAGTAAGCCCTATACAACCTTCATGAAGTTTACATTGTTCTCTTAATTATGGCTTATTATTGTTAGTTAATGACCTCTGTGCACTTACAGAATCTTTTCATAAATAGTATTATGATAATGAATGAGGGAAACAGCATTTCTTTTAATGTCTTCAAACATACAACATTCTATATATGTACTGTTTCAAGTAATATTGAACAAGTAGGATTTGAGGTTTTCACAACAGTGAGTCTGCAGATGGCTGGCTTCTGGATTGCTGTGCCTGCCTTGTAGTCTGGTAGAAGTTTACCAACGTTTCAGAGGTCCATCACCAGGGCGATGAGTCACAAGGACCTCTGAAACGCTGCTAAACTGCTAGCACACTACATGGTGCAACAACTTAAAAGACAGCCATCTTCAATATTAAACAATTCCTATTGTGTTCAAAGAGTGCCACTGAGAGCTACACACCCACATTACATGCCCCTTTTGACCTTCAAGTTCTTCATAAACATGATAATTAGTGGCTCAGAATTTTAAAATAGTCAAAGGAATGTTAATATTAAAATTCAAACACATAAATTAATAGAAGTTTCAAACATTAAACAACTTTACAGTAAAACATGAAACTTGGTGGATTCTAATTTTACGTATACAAGTATGCAATCCAAAGAATACAATTCAGCTCTGATTCCATATCACCTGACATGGGTATGCATTTATTTCAATGCTTTTATGTTACTAAAAGTATGGTTTCTACTTTAATATTTTTATTTTAAGAAAGACAAGATGCAAGAATCTGTTAATAGGATGCTTTATACAACATAAATTATGTACCAAAAATTATATAATTTGATGAAGGCACCAAAGGTTCAAACACAGCTATTTAAATAACTTGCTACAGTCACAAATCACTTCCTTTATGAAACACTAATACGTCTACCAGTCAATTGAAGTTTCCTCACCATTCAAAATGCGCTGCATTGCTTTTAGGATTACCAGGATCAAGCAAAACCTTCAAATACAGTGAAAATTCTGAAGAGCAGACAGATGAACTATTGTACAAATGTCTGCTATCTTCTTTCTCCATGTACCTCTCAGGACCTTAGGTCATTAACGCTCAACATTACATAGTAAAGTTGTGAGGAGATCCAGAGATGAACTGTGCATTTTAACAAAACATTTGCATACAGGACTATGGAAAACCATGAAATGTTCTCAGTGACTCCCCAGTTTTCAATGACTTTGTTTCATTTGTTGTATTTTTTTCAAAGGGGGTGGCAGAGAGAAATTTTAACATACTACAATATTTGCACAGCACATTTCCTGAATGCAAGTCTATTGTCGCCAATACGCCATTGGTTACTTTGTGTATGCCACCACAAGAAGACTGAACAGAGGATTGATATAAATGATATCAGATTTAAATATATTAAAAACTAAAGAGTCCACACTTATCAGTGAATTTTTGTACTACACATACACCTTTTACTCATTTTTCAACATAGCCCAACTCTACTGAGGAACATCCTTGAAAAGCTTACAGTCACTCAGCTAGTCAAATATTATCCCAACTTGAATGGAACCAGATGGCTCACTATGGTATTCACAACAGCCTGCCATTGGCCGTTATAAGCCAGATAAATCCAGTACATACACTCCCACCCTATTTCCTTAACATCTGTATCTATACTGTCCTCCATCTATGCCTAGATCTTCTAAGCTGTTTCTGCCCTCCTGGCTTTTAAGCAAAAATGGGGGCTGAGTTTGCATACAATCCATTCTTGCTGCATGTCCCTCTCATATAATAGTCTTGGTTTTATCATTCTATTACTGTTCAGTAGCTAATGACTACAAATTAAGAAGTTCCTCAATGCGTAATCTTCAGCCTTTTCTTTCTACTTCTCAGTTCCAGGATGAAGAAACAATACTGGTGAGGAAAAAAACATTCTTAACTTTTATTGCCATCTCACAGACATATTAAACATGAAGATGCATTTTGCAACAATCTAATTAAACTTTGTAGACCTCTGACAAAGAACACAGTAAGAGGTAATCATAATATTGGTCACAGAAAGGCCTAAGTATTGAGGAGGACCATTAAGATTTCAGAGAGTATCTGGACCAAAAAGAGAGATCAAGACAAAAGAGAAGGATGGAGGGAATTCAATGAACAGGCTCCCCAATTCTCACTCATTAGTCAACACAAATGAGGCATGAGATGCAATGGGTAAGAGAAAGGCAGTTCTAGAAAAATCAAAGAGCATTAGCACAACCTAGGAGTAGGTAGATCATAGACCAAACTACCTGGTTACCCTACATGTGAAAGAAACACATGATGGCATAGCCTACATGGAGTAATAGAAATGTTCCACGCCCTCTCACCAACTACAATAAATTTTGTTGATATTCACAGTTTAAAAATTTGCCATCAAATTCCTCAAACTGCATGCAGCAAAGCTTCATAATGGGTTTGAATACCTGTTAATGGTTTGTCAGTGCAGGAACATTTCAATAACCACAAATCTAAGCACTTCCAGTCGATGACATAGTTTCAAGAATTAGAGATGAATTATAACAACTTTTATCATCCAACTTACAGGCAGTAGTTCTAAAATCTCTCACTGCAAAAAAAAAGAGGCTACTTTCAAAAGTACCAGTTCTAAGAGCATGCCGCAATATACAATTTTCAGCAGTTTCCTTTGTTTTGACAACAATATTCACAATCAGAATTTTGTAAAAATACCTGCAGTAAAATGTCTTCAGTTTAATATTGTCTATATTCATGAATTTATATCTGAGTTTCCTTTGTTCTCTAATTTTAAGCCAATATGCCCCTCTTGCAAAGAAATTTAATTTCATTCGCTCACTGAAGCCATGTGTCAATGACTTAAAAACAGCAAAGTGGCTTTAATTCGCGTTATGTCACCTGTGGTAACGAGCGCTGAAGACCATAACTAAAACCCGGGATAAGATGAATGGCTCTAAACAGGAGACACCATGGCAAAGACAAAAAACAGTAATAGTGTGTTTTCCACGAAAGAAACAAATGGTTTTCGATAAAAATCAACCTCTTCGCATATCTTACATTAGTAGGATCATAGTTATTCCACACTATTATAATACTGACATTAAACACTGCCATTTCCATGTCACACTCCAGCTACCACTATGCTTTTCCAGTTGGCATCAAGGACCGTCACTGCAACTGTCACAATTCTAAAATAAAAATGTACAAAGCCCTGTGAAGACTAGTTGACTGGATTCCTGACATCATATTGTGACGTAGGTATGCTCTATATTTGCCAAACCCGATTTATTAACTATAACAAATCAGTTTTTAGAGTCTACAACTACAGGCAACTCTCCAAATATTTGGGTCTCTGTCTCTGCTCTTGACACACACATACACACTTCACACACGCACTGTCCTTCGAGCCTATGTGGTTCCCAATCTTGGTGCTCTTCACACACACACTGGCCCCTCAGCCACCATGGTCCATGAACCCGATGCTCTTCACTCGCAGCCTCTGGCCTTCAGCACCCCCACTGGACACATTCTGGTTCCTCTGCTGCCACGGTCCATGAACCCGGTGCTCTCAACATGCAGCCGATCCTCACTTCTCGCTCAGTGCCACATCAGACCGCTCGATGGCTCCACACTCTTCAACTAGAGACCCCACATGACTCTCGCTACTTCTTCGCCATCAACTCTCAACTCCTATCAACTGTCTAACTTGCACTCGTGCAGGCGACCTTTTATATCTGCCGGCCCAGTCGCCGAAGGTTCCAGACCAGGATATCTGGAAGGTTTGCTTTCTTGAAGGTACAACTTCTGAAAGGTTTCCCTTCTAGTAATTTCTATCGCCCCCCCCCACCCCCGGGCTTCTGGAAGAGTCCATGGCGACCACACCTACAGTCCGCATCTGCTAGGGGAGTTAGGTGACCCTTCCCCTCCAGCGTGAGCCTTCGGCTCTTACGGAGCATACAATATACACAAACTTCAGAACTTCATACAATATACATAAACTTCAGAACTTTTGACACAAGTACAAGATCGTATTTCACATATCAATGTACATAAACTATAGATTCTGCAATACAAGTATGAAAAATAATTTTACAAATTAATATACATATACCTCAGAATTTTAAATAGAAATACAAAACTTACTTTACATATAGATTATAGATATACATAATGCTTAAAAATTTTCAGCAGAGATAAAATCATCTACAGAATAGAAAGAGTGAGTGAAGAGATAATATTTCAATGCAGGCTTGATACCTTTATATCATAATTTAGACTTTAAATTGTTGGTGGAAGATTATTAAATAACTTGATACCTGTATAGTACACTCCTTTTTTATATTTAGTAAGGTTACCATTTGCACGTAGAGATCATGTTTATGTCTTGTCTTTATATTATGTACATCTGTATTTCTTTTACATTTATCCAAGTTTTCCACCACAAATGATAGCAAGCAGAGCATAAATTCACTTGCAAGTGTAAGTACATTAAATTTACAAAATAATTTTCTACAAGAAACCCTGCCTCTGACACCTGCCATTATTCTAGTTATTTTCTTTTGCGTGTAAAAAACTTTATTACTATCTGTTGAATTTCCCCAAAGATTAATCCAAATGACACTACAGAGTGGAAGCAAGCAAAGTAAACTAGCTTTAAAGTAAATAAATAAAAAAGCACAATTTAAACCAGCATTAAAAAGATACTTAATTACACACTCCTTTTACTCTGTCGATGAATTTCTAATGTTTACAAGTAAGTCATAATTTATCTATTGTATATAATGGGTGGATTTATTTGTAACTTATCTCTACTTTATGTGAACCCTTTGTTTGTATTTTTGTGACATTTATATAATATGTATGTCTCTATTGTCATGAGTGGTACAACTGTTCTCATGGCAAAGCTTGCAGAGCTTAATTTGGGAATAATATACTCAATGCATTTCTTCCAATTTAAGGTATTGTCAACTTGTAAGCCAAGGAATTTGTTTCAACTTCCACAATTAGTTTTTCTTCAAAACCTATATTGAACCTAGGATATGTCTTGTGCTATACCTCGAATTCCATAAAATTTCAGTTTCGTTAGTAATATTTCATGGTTTACACAATCAAATGCCTTGGCTAGGTAACAAGACATTCCACCCACATGCATTTTATTGTTAAGGGCACATACAATTTCATTAGTGAAACTAAATAGAGCATTTTCTGTTGAGAGATTCTTTCTAAATCCAAATTGTTCCTCTACAAGCATGTTGTTTGAGTTTAAGAAATTATTTACTCTCTTGCACATAACTTTCTCAAAAATTTTACAAAATGTTGTCAGCAGCGAAATAAGTCAGTAGTTGGAGATGCAGGATTTTTCACTCTTTTTATATAGTGGTTTTACTTTTGAATATTTGAGTTTTTTAGGAAACATTCCTACAGCCATTGAATGATTACAAAGATAACTTAATGGAGTACTTATATAATCTACGCAAGATTTAAGTACTTTAGATGAAATTTCATCATAACCACATGAACTTTTTGATTTGAGAGAAAAAGTTATACTTTTAATTTCATTTGGTGTGGTAGAATAAGATTAATATTCGGAAATGAATTAGGAATTGTCTTAGACAAGAACTTCATTGCATCTTCGGTTTTTGGGTTATGGTTTCAATGCTGTTCATTCTTTCTACACTCGTTAAAAAGTAGGTACTAAAATAGTTAGCTATAAGTTTAGGATAATTTACTCTATCATTATTTATCATTATTGGGGGGCTTTCAATGTCTCTAGATTGTTTGCCAGTTTCCAAACAATTTTTACTACATTTTCAGACTCTACTATCAATTTATTGTAATGTATGTGTTTAGCTTCTTTAATAACTTGAGTTAAAATGTTGCAATATTTTCTATAGTGTTGCTTCAGTAGTTGGTTATTACTGGTCCTGCTATTTAGGTAAAGAGCTTGCTTATATATGCATGATGTTTTGATGCCTTTAGTTATCCAAACATTGGTTTCGGACAATTTTTTCTCTGTTCTGGTAGGAAAACTTTTTTCAAATATGCTGAAAAAGATGTTTAGAGAAGAACTGAACTTCGAATCCATATCACCACCATTGAGTAATAATTCTCTATCTTCACAATGAGATGTTGAATAAATTCATTTAAAGTGATTTCATTCATCATGCTAGTTACCTTCTTATCATTGTGAAAGTTAGAAATAAGGTTTATGTTTTTTATAACTAATAGCTGAGCATCATGATCAGATAGCCCATTTATTACTGGTTTAATGGAAATGTATTCTAACCTATAAATATCTACAAAAATATTATCGATGGCAGAGTTGGAGCTATTTTGAATTCTTGTGGGTAAACTAACTATAGGTGTAAGATTAAACGTTGCTAAAAGATAATTTAGACATTGCTTATAGCAGCTTTCAGACAGATAGTCAATATTTATATCCCCACAGATGACAAATTTCATTTTCGGTTTTAAAGGCAGTCCATATTGCTGTTAACTCGTTAATAAATGTTTCAAAGTCACCTGTTGGTGCTCTGTGTATCAACATTAAGCGTGTTACACATACATTTCCAATCAGTCCTATTGTGAAGATTGTAACATGCGTTAAAACCATGAACTGAAGTAGCTAAATATTTCGAAACGCGTGATTCCAGTAAAGTTCTTTCACTTCTCTGAATGGTATGTGTATCATATGTCTGTACAATACCCACAATATTTATGCATAAACGTACTCTGTCATCTTTGTCCAGGCCACATATATTAGAATACGGCGCCTAGTGCAATTATGACGCTGCTGTTGAGTGATGTGGCAATCCGGGGGGTAGCAACTCAGCTTTGACAAACATTGACGATACATTACTTGACTAAAATCCTAACCTAGTCATCAGCCTTCGGAGACCAACAAAGTTAACCATCAATGCAGTCAATGTTTCGCGATGTTCTCTCCTTCATTGTCCACAGCCCCCACCACTCCAAAGCCACATGGGCACAAAACACCGCATAAATTTAACTATCAATTAACAAATCTTGGCATAAGTTGCAATGTCTGAAAAATAACCGAATGACAATGGAAGAAGTACACTGCTTACCTCAAGTCCCTTACAGCAAGAAATTTTCTGATTTAATACCTGGCACCAAACTAACAACTTCATGCCATGGAACCGCGTCCCTTCCACAATGGCACAGCTGAACTTCTATTCGCTAAGATTCACATTTTGTCGCACTCCAAAGACTATGAGATACTACAAATTATTCTTCCGTACCATCAAATGATTCAGTTTCTCTGATTTTCGCCACGGTGACATCTACTAGTAATCTCGTGAAGTACGTGTTGTGAAGAATTTTTAAAATCGCTGGTGGTATAGAAGAACGATACTAGTGCACAAGTCCTGTAGTTCAAAATCAAGCGGATTCTTGTAAAATGCAAGTCTATGTGGATTCCTAAATATCAGGAAATGACATTTGCAATTTACACGTTCTTAAAATTACGCATATTTTTAATATCCTCCTTACTTAGTTCTGTACAACTTAAAACCTTTTAAAATCTTCACATTCTTAACTGAACAGTTTCTTAACTAAAACTAATTATCTACAATAGCAAACTGTTTGCCAGATTCTAGTGTTTTCACTGATTGGTTTGGCACTCTTTATTGTTTGTTACCCACAGCCCATGAAAGAACATGTCAGTAAACTTGTACTGTAAGGATGATTGATTAGTATATTTTGCCTATTTTCATGCTATGAGGTATGGAGTAATTTTTTGGGGTAATTCATCAAACAGCAAAAAGATATTCACTTTACAAAAGATAATTATTAGATTAATGTCTGGTGTAAAATCTATGAATTCACGTAGAAGTCTATTTAAGAGATTAGAGATCTTAGCTCCTCCTTGTGAATACATATGCTCATTAATGAACTTTATTGTAAATAACCAAGTACTTTTTCAAACTAATTCTGCTGTACATAGTGACAACACAAGGAATAAGAATCAGCTTTATAGACAAGTTGCCAACCTCTCATGCTTTCAGAAGAGTGCATATTATGCAGGAATCAAAATTTTCAACAGTCTACCATCAAATCTCACAAGTCTTGTGAATAAAAAGGCGCAATTTAATGTAGCATTAAAAATATACTTAATCACACACTCCTTTTACTCTGTCAATGAATTTAGGTTGTTTACAAATAAGTGATAAATTATCTTGTGTGTGTAATGGGTAGATCTAATTGTAACTTATCATTACATTAGGTGAACCCTTTGTTTGTATTATGTGAAATTTATATAATAGTATGAATTGTACTTGACAATATGTATTGTATTGTGACGTAGGTTGGAACACCCTTTATTGTCAACCCTGATTTATTAACGTTAAATCAAATCAGTTTATAGAGGTCTACATTTACAGGCAACTCTCCTCTACAACAGTATCTGGGTCTCTGCTCTTGACATGCACACGCACTGTCCTTCGAGCCTATCTCTTCTCGAGCTTGGCGCTCTTCACACACACACGTCGGCCCGTAGCACCCCATTGGACACACTCTGGCTCCTCAGCCACAACGGTCCACGAACCCGGTGCTCTTAACTCGCAGCCTCCGGCCCTCAGCACCCCACTGGACACGCTGGCCCCTCTGCCACCACGGTCCACAAACCCGGTGCTCTCAACATGCAGCCTTCAGCCTATAGCACCCCACTGGACACACGCTGGCTCCTCAGCCGCCATGGTCCACGAACCCGGTGCTTCTCACACGCTGCAGACCCCTTCTTGTTCAGCGCCACACCAGACCGCTTGATGGCTCCACACACTTGACTCACATCACTCTTATCAACAACTCGCTCCTCTCACTTATCAACAGTCTCCACTCCTTTCAACAACTTATCCACTCGCGCTCGGGCAGGCGACCTTTTTATATTCGGCGGCCGAGCAGGAAGTCTGGAAGGTACGCTTCCTGGAAAGCACGACTTCTGGTAGTTTCTACCATCCCTCGGGAGGGGAATACGGCGTCTAGAGCATTCCATGGCTGCCACACCTACAGTCAACATCTGCTAGCCAGGGAGGGGTGTCAAGTGGCCCTTCCCCTCCAGCGCGAGTCTTTGGCTCTTATGACACCACGTTACAGTATTATTATTATGACTTTTTCCACATCATGTTGTCATCTGACTATCTTATGGATCTATGGAATGTAATAGAATATGTATATATGTACATAATGAGCAGGTAGCTTTACAACTTAAAACCTTTTAAAATCTTCACATTCTTAACTGAACAGTTTCTTAACTAAAACTAATTATCTACAATAGCAAACTGTTTGCCAGATTCTAGTGTTTTCACTGATTGGTTTGGCACTCTTTATTGTTTGTTACCCACAGCCCATGAAAGAACATGTCAGTAAACTTGTACTGTAAGGATGATTGATTAGTATATTTTGCCTATTTTCATGCTATGAGGTATGGAGTAATTTTTTGGGGTAATTCATCAAACAGCAAAAAGATATTCACTTTACAAAAGATAATTATTAGATTAATGTCTGGTGTAAAATCTATGAATTCACGTAGAAGTCTATTTAAGAGATTAGAGATCTTAGCTCCTCCTTGTGAATACATATGCTCATTAATGAACTTTATTGTAAATAACCAAGTACTTTTTCAAACTAATTCTGCTGTACATAGTGACAACACAAGGAATAAGAATCAGCTTTATAGACAAGTTGCCAACCTCTCATGCTTTCAGAAGAGTGCATATTATGCAGGAATCAAAATTTTCAACAGTCTACCATCAAATCTCACAAGTCTTGTGAATAAAAAGGCGCAATTTAATGTAGCATTAAAAATATACTTAATCACACACTCCTTTTACTCTGTCAATGAATTTAGGTTGTTTACAAATAAGTGATAAATTATCTTGTGTGTGTAATGGGTAGATCTAATTGTAACTTATCATTACATTAGGTGAACCCTTTGTTTGTATTATGTGAAATTTATATAATAGTATGAATTGTACTTGACAATATGTATTGTATTGTGACGTAGGTTGGAACACCCTTTATTGTCAACCCTGATTTATTAACGTTAAATCAAATCAGTTTATAGAGGTCTACATTTACAGGCAACTCTCCTCTACAACAGTATCTGGGTCTCTGCTCTTGACATGCACACGCACTGTCCTTCGAGCCTATCTCTTCTCGAGCTTGGCGCTCTTCACACACACACGTCGGCCCGTAGCACCCCATTGGACACACTCTGGCTCCTCAGCCACAACGGTCCACGAACCCGGTGCTCTTAACTCGCAGCCTCCGGCCCTCAGCACCCCACTGGACACGCTGGCCCCTCTGCCACCACGGTCCACAAACCCGGTGCTCTCAACATGCAGCCTTCAGCCTATAGCACCCCACTGGACACACGCTGGCTCCTCAGCCGCCATGGTCCACGAACCCGGTGCTTCTCACACGCTGCAGACCCCTTCTTGTTCAGCGCCACACCAGACCGCTTGATGGCTCCACACACTTGACTCACATCACTCTTATCAACAACTCGCTCCTCTCACTTATCAACAGTCTCCACTCCTTTCAACAACTTATCCACTCGCGCTCGGGCAGGCGACCTTTTTATATTCGGCGGCCGAGCAGGAAGTCTGGAAGGTACGCTTCCTGGAAAGCACGACTTCTGGTAGTTTCTACCATCCCTCGGGAGGGGAATACGGCGTCTAGAGCATTCCATGGCTGCCACACCTACAGTCAACATCTGCTAGCCAGGGAGGGGTGTCAAGTGGCCCTTCCCCTCCAGCGCGAGTCTTTGGCTCTTATGACACCACGTTACAGTATTATTATTATGACTTTTTCCACATCATGTTGTCATCTGACTATCTTATGGATCTATGGAATGTAATAGAATATGTATATATGTACATAATGAGCAGGTAGCTTCATAATTTGTACTTTTCACCAAACATTATTTTGGTTAACATCGGAAGCAGGATGGGCATTGTACAGGGTAGGTGAGAAATGTCTACAAATATGTACACTTAAAGGGAAGAGACACTCAGGAGAATGAACACAGATGGGAGGATAGTTTGAAAACGGATCTTAAAGGAACAGGGTGTATGGATGTGGACTTAATTCATGTGTTTCAGTAAACAGTCAAGTGGTGAACTCCTGTGAACAAGGTGGTGCACATTTGGATTTGTAAAAGGAGGGGTATTTTCAGACTGGCTGAGCAACTATTACTTACTCATTAAGGTATCTGCTCCATGGAGTTACTGAAGTTTGATTCCCAGTGAAAAATGTACCAGGTTATATATGTAGTAATTCATTCTGCTATTATGTACTCTAAGTATTCATACTTAAAATTATGTTGTTTACATAGTGTTTTATTAATGTGGTACACACGTTCCTGTCATATATATAGCAATTTCATCATTTAGCATAAAGCTCATTAATTAGTAGGGGGATGGTAATTTATGACAGATACACAAGAAAATGGAAAGAAAAAAAAATGGCAAAATCTCAGTTCTAAGCCATCTACATGTTAAATTAACACCAGAGAAACAACTTAAAGTCTTAGTCAGCCCTCACAGTTTGTACTATCAAGATGATCAATCAGAAGTGACAGAAATTCATACAAGATTTTGTTAAGAAAACCTCAAGGGAAAGAAATGTATATATATTGCAGAATGGTATTGAAACAGAACTCTTTAGAGAACTAAGTTGTGGTAGAGATGTAAACAGGCTCAGGATAAGATCCAATGTGGGATTCTGTGATGAAGATATCTTATTTGGACAGTTATAGAATTTATTGTTGAAATGATGTGTACTGTTTTTCATAACATGGAGATGTTTATTATGTACTGAGATATATAAAGGCTGAATTGTTGTAGATAAGTGTTTGAAAAGGAATTCCCTCCCTAAACTAGTAATACAACTGTTATGAAAAAATATTTCTAATGAGAAGTTTTCTATGGTTCATCTTTCACTAATGACTAATCATCATCTTCTACTTTTTATGTAGGTGAGTGAAGGTAAACTTCTGCAGCTGTAATTCCATTAAGTTGGTATTCAGACAAAGTGCAGATTACA
>NW_019059969.1:64291-79112 GCF_000696155.1 Zootermopsis nevadensis | reverse complement strand
CAGAATCAGAAGAAAGCATAATTATTTGTTGTAATGTGATATCAAACTTCTTTCATATATTGTTCTTTATTTAACCTTTATAACTTGGCAACACTCAATCAGTAATGAGTGTCATGGGAGGACCCACACCATTGTCTGAAATTTCAGTGGGTATGCTGTTTATATAAAGGGGTTTACATTTCTTTTCAGTTTCATGTGTCATGCAAATTATCTAGTGTGCATTCATTCACTGACTGTTCTCTCATCAGTGTGTAGTATACTGAAATTACAAATAAAATTCTGGAAGTCTTTAAGCTAAATATATGACATTTGGATACTATGAATAATGATTTATAGACAAAATTTCTTGTTAAATACTTCCTTCATTTTAGAGGTTAGTAGCTATTACAAAATATTAACTATGCAGATAACTATCAAGAAAAGTATAAGTTTCTATGTATAATGCCCATGATCCAGAAGTTTTAGAAAACTTAGAAGCACTGCATCACTGTTATGTTTACAAAGAACATAAAGTGAGTATCATACATGATTTATGATCTATAATTATGCCACATTTAATGTTAAGTTTCTAGCAGGAATATTGATAGTTACTGATATCAAATGGATTTACATAACTGCCATGATATCATTTTGTGTTTTATGAAAAAACCAACTTATCAGCACGACACATTTTATTTAAACCAACTTGAAATGTTGCTAGTATCATTCTGACATAAGATCATGCTGTTGATAATTTGGTAATGTTGATGTTAGAGAATCAGCAGTAACAAAGTAAAGTATACTCCACTGGAATGTCAATGATGTCAAGTTTAAAGTGTAATAAATCCATTAGTTGGTTTTAAAGCTATTAGGGAAGAAAGATGCATTATGACACACAGGTAAAATGATACTGTAAGTAATTTAAGAAAACATTAGCAATTCTTTGTCATATTTCTCTTTTCTCATAATTGTATATAACATGGTATATATCCGATCCTTTTAACAGTATATATTTATTCAAAATGTTTTAACTTACAATTTTATTGGGTATGTACATAGAAAACAAATACATTGCACACACGTGTGATGCACATTACCTTCATTCAGTAATAGCATAATTTCTAAAAAAGGATATTTAGAAAGAATGTCTCACAAGTCTGTTAGCAATTTATGTGCAAGGTTCAACCTGTAGTTGGAAAGGCCTGTCTTTATCTTTCATAAAATTTGTAACGATACATTATCTTGGGCAGAAGATCAAGAGTTGAGGTTATAGTCTGTGTGAAATTTATCACTTGATCACAGAATAATATGCCAGTGGTTAATAAAATACTTCGTAGACTTTTACATTTCACACATTACTATCTTTCTGCATAATTTAATTTTGAAATTCCTTAACAAAAGTTTCAAAATTACTAACTTTATAATGTTGGTAATTTACAATAGCTGAAAATGTCTGCTTTTTAACCGTTAAAAGGAAAAGGTTGTGTGTTTATTGACTTTTCTTAGCACATTCACAACTACTGTATATGTTGCAAAACTTGCCATGTCAATTTCTCTGAATATAACATCATGAGAACAGAATGGATTTACACAAAACTTGATATTGGTTAGCTTTACTACAATTTGTTGTCAGTGCACAGCAAATCTGGCCAAGACAGCAACAATAACAATCACTTTATATGAAGACCTACATGCTTTTCTGCACATGAAAGTGAGTGGGAAATCCCTACTTGGAGAATAACCTGGTCAGTCACAAAGGTCAAAAGTCAGATCCTGCACAATACATCAGAATTGTAAACATATGTGTACATTTTCTAACTTGCTGATATTTAAAGAATAAATGTAAAATTTTCTCTTTATTATAGCTTAGGATATAATTATTCTGTCAAGATATGCATTACCCAACATAAGATTTTTCTTGTCTGCATTATTTCACATTATGGTAAAGGTATGTTGGTTTCTTGCATATACTTCCAAGCATACTCATGTTTCATTTTAAGATGTGCTCACCTGGTGATTATGAAATCTGATATTGGAGATCTACATTAAAAGCTTTATGGAAGATTTCATTCTGGCCCACATTAGTCCAATATAAACATAACTTTATATGAAGCCCAAACGGAACATAGACTTTATTAATGCTACCACATTTAATGTGAACCTGTCTTTAGTGTAATGTGTATTTAAAAAGAAAATATAAATTAAAGCAATTTGTCTGTGAGAAGTGTCCTTCAGATCATTGCTAAGTAGCAATTAACGAAGTCTCTGGCAGTAGATTCATAAACTGCCAGTGGACATAATCCTTAGCTAATTCCATCCATTTCCCATTCTCATAACCTTTTTCCTTAACATTCATCAGAATGTTATGCAACTTTGCTATCAACATAATATGGCCTGCACAACATTCGGCTTCCACAACGATTTTTTTCTGGCCCAGGGGTGATCAACTCAGCTGCACCTACACCCCTCAAAAATCATCTTTCAAAATTAATGAAGTATAATAAAACTTGATGGTGTTTAAATAAGTACAGATGAAATTACACTTTTTTCATGCCTCTCTTCATTGTTTTTATTTAAATTTACATACAGGTAATATAAGACTGCAGCATGAAACACTTGCAGTTTACATTTTAACCCACAAGTACTTTAAGTTGTGCAGACCATCAGATTTGCAACAGCAGATCTGTACCTACAGTAAATTTATGTTAAGACCTACTTGCAAAGAATTCACATGAAAACATTCCATGTAGTACACATTTGTTTCTAAGACTGCTTCATATTATACAGAAATGTTGGAATGACAAAAGAGTGTGGCAGTAAAACTTTAAACAAGATAATTCAACTATGATTTAAAAAGAATGTATTCAATCAAGTATAAATTTATCATGATATAAATCCTTGTGATTACAGATGAGTAATTAAAATTACCCATGTCTCTTGTTTCTTGCAGTCTCTTACTGAACAAAGCCATATTATTACATGCAGGCTTTTGAACATGTATAGCATTTGTTTACAATTACAATTATATTCTGTAACAACTAAGAGCTGAAACTGGGAAAGGCCTCCTTATTTTAGGTTATATTCTGCAACATTAATATAAGAATTCAGTACAAGGCTGTAAAGTATTTCAGTAATTTAATTTCAAATGTGCACAAGTTAACTTTTGATCCATACTCATAACTTGTTCTCTTTAATTTTGACATAATGGCAAATTTCTATTTACTTCCTGTTTGATAACATTATTTACAGTGCAGTTACAAAGATACATATATTAAAAAAAAACATAATCAAGCTCCATTTAGGGATGAAATGCAGTAAAATAATTGTTGTTAGAAATTTTCTCATATAATTTTGGGTTTCCCTGAAACAACAAACTCTAGAAGTGGTCATGTGATTTACTTTCATCCTAATATACACCTGCTCCGATTTAGTGGTGCATTTCATGGTAAAATTAGCACTGGTGTGGTCTACTGTCATTGTCAGATATCCCCTGTGCATATGCGATACTTTTATCATTTACATAACAGAGTTTATTATCAATAAATAAATAAATAGCAGGGCACTTGAAATGTCCCCATTTGAATGAAGAAAATGTATGAGGACAGAATCTATACCAGAATTCAGGATAGTAACTTGTAGATGAGGAGCCAACTGTTTAGAACACACATTTTCTCCATATCAAGAGAAAGTTAATTGAAACAGCTGCAGAGGATGGTATGTGGAGAGTAAAAGTATTAGTATGAGACAGGTACAATACAAGGAATTATAAGATCCAGTGTTGGGTTGGATCATAATGCAGCACCAAACATCACAAAAGATTCTTCTCCCACAGAATTTTCCAAACTCTTTCTCACAAAGTTTGTGGTCACAATTTGGTGGAAGATTCACATCTGTACTACCATCATTATAACATCCTACAAGCAACTAGCAGCCTGGCATTGCAGGGTAATACAGGTGATGAGAGAAAATTTTCTAATATGCTGATTCTCTAAATGGGACACAAGAATAGGATTTCAATAAAGAACAAAAAATGGACATCTTTCTTGTGTAAATTAATTATTGAAAACCTACTTTTTCTCAATTAGCATTTTGCTGATAACTCAACTGCCCCTTGGTCCAGCCACAATCGGTGTAGAGCAGAATTAGGATCATTTGTGTCTGTACCTACATTTTTTCAATGCATCAGAGAAACACAAGTTAATGTACGAATTCAGCTACTCATCAAGGAATACATATGACATGAGGACTTACACAGCAAAGCAGAGGAGGAAGAGATCATAGCAATATGCAGCATTATGCTGGAAAGACAAGAGACACAGGCATATCACACACATCTACGGCTGATGGGAATTCTTTACATGAATCATGGAATGCTCTGAAGCCCCAAGTATTGTAAAACTATGCCAAACAAGTGACAGGATGGCTAAATTTCTGACAAGAGTCACAGAACTTCAAGTCAACAAAAATACCTTTTCCTTGTCATAAATTATTTTCTAATACAGAAGGCTTATAAACTTGCAATTCAGAGGGAATATTTCATGATCATGTCCACGCAGTGGAAGCCATGGCTGTACAATGCGTTCACATTTTCCAGTAACCTAACTCCCTGGTAGTAGAACTCAGGTCCAAAACCGAAACACGAAAGCCTGTCACCACACACACAATCCTGGACCAACTTCATCCATTTTCCATCTTGACAGCCCACCTCCCTAAGACCCATCTTAATAGTGTCCTCCCATCTCCTTCTTCGTCTGCCAGTGGTCATTATCCAGAAGGATTTCCTGCCAAAACTGTGTATGCACTTCTTGAATCCATCCTCCATGTGCTAGGTGACCTGTACAATTCATGCATCTCCTCATTATGTAATATTCTAAATTCCCCACTTATTTCATCCTTTCTAGCTCAAAACATCTTCCTGAACAGCCTGTTTTCAAACAGTTGTAATCTACTTTCTTCCTTCAAGGCTAGAGACCATGTCTCACAACCATACAAGACAATGGGGAAATTTATTGTTTTATATAGCCCGATCTTTAGTGTTTTGGATAGCAAACATAATGATAGTTTTTGAACACAACAAAAGCATTTCCTGAATGTATTCTCCGCTTAATTTCATCATGGACCTCATTTCTATTTGTTATTGTTGTTCCCAGATACTTAAATTTTGAAACATTTTCAAATATGTCACTTTTAATTGTTCAGCCCTTGCTGCTGATGTTGATCTATTACGCCCACATATTTAGTTTTGTCTACATTTACTTCTAGGCCTATTTCCTTGCTAACTGGTAGGAGTTTTTCTGCATACACACATTAATGAAATCAAAATAATGTTCAAAATATGGATCTAAAAACAGAAGAAAATGTAAATAGATGCAACATTCCTTCCAAGGAGATATGGTCATGTGGAACGACAGGTTGAGAAATGGCTCCAAACGGTAAAGTAAACTATTCTTAACAATATGTATTTTATTTCATTGTTATATGTGTCTTCATCTAAATTCTTGTCATCATTTTGAATTTCTCTCTTCACCACACTGATGAGACAAACCTGGTGGCACAGGGTGAAGGCCAGAGTATAAACCCAACTAATCACCTTACCTACATATTCCTTAAATTGCTTATGACCAATCTGAATTCTGACAACTTTCTAAGTGCAGTATAGGAACATTTATAGAGAGAAGAAATTGTACTCCAATAACAGCTTTCTACGGCTGTCTCAAATGATATGCTCACAACAGAGGGTTAAAGAATAACAATTGCTTCCTGCACATCTGTGTGATACAACAGGCAGAGGGCACAAAGCTACACGCATCTTCAGACGCAAGTGGGTGCTCTGGGTGATGGACCAGTAAATGATTTAATTGTAATAGAATTATGACAGTCCATAACAGGAATGAATATTGTCTGGGGAGCAGGTCCTTTCTTGGATATACTACAAAATAACCAGTTACTAGAGCAGTGGAAGGAAATAGGGAAAATGATTTTGTTAGTCACATTTAATGTTCCTTTCCGAAGTTGACAGGGGCAGTGGCTTAGAAATACGCACAATAAAGAATGTCAAAACTGAATGTTATTGAAAACTGTTAGGATTACTGTTGTTGGTGACACTTTCCTCAACATATGAGAATTACATCACTTCAATATAATTACCACAAACAATCATGTTTATCTGCATTACTAAATCATTGCTGCAAATACTCTTGACAAATATTACATATTTCCTCCCTGACTATGAAACAGTTTCAGGCCATAAGGAATGTAACACTTGAAATTTGAACTATGGTGTAGCCTATAGTAATATGTGGTAACTGCCTAGGGAAGGCATAGTTTCCTCATTACTGTGCAGTAAACTCAAAACACCTCATTTACACCTAAAGAAACAATCCGTAGCTATTACTTTTAAATAACCATCCAGCAAAATACCTTACATAATTTAATATAATTTTGTCATGTACCAAATTTCTGTACATGATGATTGCCTTGAAAATGATACTGCCATGGCAGTGCTTGAAAAGAGAAGGTATAATCCCCACTTCAGCACTAGGCAAGGATAAGTGGTCAGCGCTTTAACCTGGGGAAAATGAGCCACTAGTCTCCACTGGATTGGAGCTGGGTCAGCTTCACAGTCTAGATGCAGAGGCTAGAAGAAAAATTCTTTGTCCCCTATGGGAATCAAATCCTAGCCATCCAGTCTGTAGACAATAGCCTGGGCTGATAAGACACACACACTGAACTAGATGGATGGCAGAGACAAATGTTCTGGTACACAGCTACTGAATGAATATTCTCACTGAACCTTAAGAAAATGGATATTTCTACAACTGGTTCATAAACACTATACTTTTGTTTCTCTAATAGAAAGAAATACCTATATATCAGTTGTATTTGGCTTTATGGTAAGCCATGCCCCTTTAATAGTTGGATTTCCAGATACCATTCTGCCCCCCTTCTAAATAAGACTAGTTACAGTGCTAATCACTGTTTCATAATGATCATTCTGTATGCACTCTGAGGTTTAGTTAAAGCATATCTACTACAAGTAAACAGGGTATCTGATTTAAATTTTTTTGCTATTCAGAATAAATGTGTCTGGATTGAGTAACACATGAGCACAGTAGCGCCAGGGTATCAGCCTATACAGCTACAAGGTGCCAAAATAGTAGACAAATTGGCAGCACCTAAATATTGAAGCCAGCGCGTTAAGAACTTACTATGGACTTAATGTTAGGGGCAGGTCCGGGAATATGATGGTCCTGGACTTGTTGAAGCTAACCCCATGCAAAAAATAGCACTATGCTATCTTTACTTCACCTCCATATTAGGTGGATAAGCAGTTCTACTGGGGATAACATACTTGTTATGAAGGCGGTAATGATCCCATACCTGCTAACAAAGTTTCCATAACACATTATTTTCCAAAAATTCTAAGTATTTTAATTACTTAAGTCATATTCTCTTGGAGAGAATAATGTCTCTCTTCATTCTAAAAAGCACATACCAATGTGTGACTCACAATGCAATCCATTTATAATTTTAAACCACAGAAGGTATGACATATTGTGCTTTGGCTCAGAGACTGAATACAACCATCATGGCTCTAACTTATAATGCTGTGCTTTAACCTGGGGGACGCCTCACCTCAGCAACTTGTCAGCAGTGGTTGTGGATCAAACTAATTTTTTATTCATCTGGTCTCATAGATCTTTCCTGCTCAGAGCATAAAGACAACTGTACAACCACTTAGGGATGAGTTATAACACACGGTATACATGCACTTCCGGAAACTTCTCAGTGTGATGGTCATGAGAAATTTTAATGTTCATCATAAAATTCAGCAAATTTACCATTGGTATGTGCTATGTTCTTATGAACATAATTCTAACTTCTTGTGTTTTAAAGATATCTTAGTTTGTATGAATTTGATCAATGTACCAGTTCTGCTTCCAACATTAGTGTAGTGAACTAGAATCACAAACACTTTATCTCTGAAACTACAAAATAGCTATATGAACCTCATATTTTCATACACGCCTCATGGACAGATAATTTTCTCTCTTTATTTCTGGTGTTCTGATTACCAAGCAAAAATATCAAAGGGAGAACTTATCTGAGTTCTAAAAGAACCTCTACATACAGTATATAACCTATGTAAGACAATCTTTCTATCAACATAATCAACGTCTTTGCTTGAAATGTCTAATTAAGAAACTGGGTAAACTATGTATCTTAGGAGCTGTGATGATAAGGATCGTAGTAAGTGTACATGCCCATACATACAAACAGGTTTATTGAACAATAAAAATGTTTACAATCACTTACAGTTTATGGTTACTGATGGTTTCAACCTGTCCACTCTCCGGACTGAACATACTGATCGACATTTCCTTCAGCCTCTTTTCGCAAACAATCAGTTACTCATCTCCCAAGTGCACTGCTTATGCCTGTTTTGTACTATCAATTGATATCCCAAGTGTAGGACCAAATTAAAATGTTCCTAAAATTCATAAAAATGGATCTATCTTGTACTTTACAGTTTTAAATAAATGCTCCTCTTCGGAGGACTAGCCAATCAAACAAAATGAGTAACATCTTAATTTGCCAGTCATCCAAGAGGAAGTTCTTTACCAGGCATAAGAGCCACTGAAATGGTGCTCTCAGCAAAAAGTGTGATGATGGGATTTCTGCTGCAACTACAGTTCCCACATCACATCAAACATGGAGTCTTCTGACAAAGAATTCAGAGTAAACGTCATGCAAGACTGTCAAAGGTGACAACAGTTTGGTCAGTGTGTGAGAATGCTGAACCCAGGACATCATGTAAGCACTACTACTGTAATGCATAGTGTGGTTTTTACAGCCTGTTCTGAAATAAACGTGACTCCATGGGGCAAAATATATTACTTGCTCCTGTACAAAAGACAGTGCCTAACACATGACTAACAGGAATGTGCTTTCCCCCAAGCTCCTAATAGCTTAACAATATTGGAAGAACACCATACAAACTCACAAAAAAATGTCTTATTCCTACAAAATAAGATACTCCAATTTCGTTTTCATCACACACTCCTCCACACATCCAAGAAACAACACCGTGGTGTAAGTTGACACATCTCAGTCCTTTATGTTTTTCCATTTCTTTTCACCAAGTACAATGTCATACTCATCTCTTGTTGGCTTACGGGTATTTACACCACACCAGAGGCCGTATAACAACTTAATGGCTTACAGGATTTTACTCCATGCCAGAGGCCATGTACACACTCATTCACAATCATTCTTCTGGGTTTTAGTAGGGAAATGTAAATCAATTTAAGATTTGAATAAAGTTAATGTTAACATATTTCCCAAAATCTAATTATGCCCAAAATATAGTTTGTCTTGACAATTCCTATTCAACATTCTCACTTATGTGAACACACTTTGTCATGAAGAGCTTCCTACAGAAACATACTTTCTCTAAATGACACTGAATGAACAGTTTGGCCAAATGACAAATACAATTAACACACACAGGATGATCAAAAAGTCAAGCAACACACGTTATACTTGTCAAAAAATAAATTATACTGGAATCAGAAAACAAAGAACAATTATATTAAGTGTTGGAAAAGTCCACTGTGATCAGCAATCCATGCATTCATTCTTTACCTCGTATCTGACTTAAGCCGGTGAAGAGCTCCTCAGTCACGGAGACTGTTCACCGGAAGATATTCTCAATTTGTTTCACAAAGGGGAAAATGTATCATTCTGGCAAGTTAAGTACAAGCGAGATGCCAGTTAGTGTTCAACAATAAACACTCATTCCACTTATAAAAAGACGGCCTTGCACTTATGCTGTTGAAAGACAACAGACCGACTGCCATGAGCAGGTTATACCATGATGTGACCTCACTGGGTACTGTTGCATGATTTTTTGATCACATGGCATAAGAAATAAGAAACTGAACCAAAACAAAATCACAACTGAATTAGTCTACTACATCTCAATTACCTTCAGTAACTGCTCAAATCTAAAGTACAAACACATCAGGTAATGATTTCATCACTAAAGTAATATTCAATCTTAGTGTGTCTTAGGAGTCTCCCTTTTTTTTCGCACAGCGATGTTTCATCACAGTGTTGTTGTGGAGGGCGCAGGCAAGCAATAGCCTGCAAAAGGCAGGTTCTGTTCCATCTTTACTTGTGGAATGATGCTTAGAGCATTTGCCCCTTCTTCATGTCTGGTGTTTTTGTCTTGTCCAAGTTGACTTCTGCTGATGCCTTTGCCCCTGTGCTTGGTCTGGTTAGTCACTACTTGTCTTTACACTTACACACTCATATAAAACAGGTAGTAAATGGTACAATATGCATTAATAAGATGGCCAATGAGAAATGGAAACTCTTGTATCCAAGCTTGTATGGTTTCAGTTTTATTTGTAAATCCTTTCAGGTGAAATTCACAAAAATTCAGAGACCTTTCACCAAATTTTGTTTGGGATATTGTGCTGTTTGGTACATCCAATTCTTCTTTTGAAATCAACATCATCCTTATCAGGTCGATGGCTGATACTTAATGCAAGGTAAATTTGTGATAGTTTTTCTCTCTTCTCTCACTAGATGGCAGAAACACTCATTATGACAAAGATTGTGCAGAGAGTTTTCTGCAGAAACACATTAATTTCTACAGTCAATGTTCTGCTATTGTACTGGTAGACTGCAGCCTTAATGGGCATATTTAAAGTTGAGTTACAATTTGTTTCATTTGAGATCTTGTGTGATATGGATTACCTTTCTTTGTGTTAGCTGAAGGTGTTTCAGAGGAGTATGCAAATAAAATCAATAGTTTTCACCAAACAAATTTTCGATTTGGAAGCAGCTTCTTCATCTTTTCAAGGTTCTGATGCTTGTTTTCAGAAATGGTGCCAAAGACTATGGCACATAAGAGAACACACACTCCTGAAGGTACAAAGAAGTGTTACGACTGATAGAAAATTAAGGTTGGTCACTTTACAAAGTCAATTGTATGATATACCATGGCACACTCTGAAAGATGACACAAAAATGCATCTGGATGATCCTGCAAGTATTCATCTGACAAAGACTGGAAAAATTTGTTATGTCTCCCTACCTTGAAGTGAAAATAGGTAACTGCATTATAAGCATGCATGATGTAGGCTTTGGTCTAACAGTTGATAAAATAAGATGGGTAGTCTATGAAGTTTATGAATATGCAAGGATAAACATAAAAGTCAAATGGCTGGTTGGTATTGGTGGGACAGGATGAGAGAATTATAGAATCTGTCACTGAAGACTCCAGAAAATTTAGCCATCTATCAAGCTTTGAGGTTAGCTAAATGATTTTTATAACAAAATCCAGAAGCTGGCAACAGATTTTGATTTAAGAGGCTAACAATCACATCTTTGGAACTGTCATATGTCAAGAAAACTGGAAAACTGTCAGCCAAGTATGGAGAAAATATGTTTATAATCAAAGTTTTGAAGAGAAGGGCATCGTCACTAATCAGCTGTGTTGCATTCATGCACCAGGAATGAGCACCCCACTTACAGTCATATTGAAGGTTACAAGAATAAATTATCAATTGGCTGAGGGTCCAATGCCTTTACTGATAAGCCAATCACTAAACGGCTAGATCAAGAATAACCTATTTGTACAGCGGTTTCAGCACTTCATGAAGTGCATTCCCCTTCACAGGCCTGTAATAATTTTCATGCACTTGCATGCCAGTGTTATGCACCCAAAACTCTTCTCACTGGCAAAAGACAATGCAATTCATCTTGTGACCTTTCCGGCCTATTCTACTCATCTTCTGGAGTCTCTGGTGTTTACAAGCCATTGAAGGATGGAGAATCACGGTGAAGTTCATGAATTAAAATGCTTGTGGGAAACATAAGAAGTATGTCTTCAACAGGTTGTTGTTGTTGTTGTTGGCTGTTGCTTATCATGTTGTGTATCAATAAACAAAAGTGTGTCACAATTTTGCAAAAACCGGCCTCTTCCATTTTAAAGAGGTTGCAATTTCTGATTATGCAAATGGTCCTTCTCTTGTCACGGAGGGGAATAATCCATATGACAATGAGCATGAAGCCACAAGTGCTGAATGAAACTCCAAAGTAACGACTGCAGATGTGCTAAGGTTGCCTGTGAGCTAAACACTGTGAAAAGTACTCAGAGAAATCCTTCTGCAAAAATATTTTTATCGAACTGGGCCTGTTAAACAACCTACGCCATCAATAAAAAATAAAAATATATATATATATATATAAAAAGATGATGAAACTTGTGGTATGTGGGGTGGATTGTATTTTGTAGATTGAACAGCACAAAGAATGGTGCCAAATGGATTCAGTGCCCAATCTGTTTAGTGCAGTATATGAGATTCCAAATAATGATGGAACACTTTCACTTCATGTGTGACTGGCATGAGGATTGAGATAACAGTGAATAATAACAGCACATCCAAGTGTTGGTAATGTCTATTTTGGAACTGAGCCTAAGTGATTATAAATATACTATAACACAGGGCTACAGGTCAGACTTGTTTTAAATCAGGTCACATTTCTTCACATGTTTTATATTCATTACTAAGACTCTTTATGAACATAATCAAAATTTGTACTGAAGATTTTACCTATTCCCAGAGTTGTTTTGTTGCTCTCACAGACTTTAATAAATATCACAAAGTTTTTTGATTCTGAATTCAAGCTTCAGAATCAGAAAATAAAATTAAATCAAATTATTTGTTTTAATTTTATTTTTTAAAGAACCGAATTCTGTAATCAATAAAAATAAGTTGAGGTAAAATTATCTCTCTTTATTTGACTCTAAGGGCAAAAGTATGAGTGCAGTGTTCAGAAGGATTAGCATTATGGAGTAACCTGAACTTAACCTACATGTTTACCTTAACCCTTAGCAACAGACCATAGTGCAGTGAATACCTCAGAGTCTGTACTCCCAAGCCACTTCTTCAGCATCTCTCGCAAGTGGTATTTTCCTCCTCCTTCTTCTTCTTCTTCTGAAGTTGGCTGGTGCCCTGAACCAGACTAGTGACAGTCGCAACCACAGGACTAGATGGTTGCAGAAATTCAATTGCTTCATCTCTTTATCCCAGAAACAGGGCTGATAAACAGTGGTGCTGGAAGGCTGAAACAAGAACAAAATCAGCAGGACTCAAGGCTTATGCCTTGCTGCTGCATTTGCTTATGTGAGTGTAATTGCAAAATAAAGGAACTCTGTGGTAATGTATTGGCATAAAGTCCCGTGGCTTCGGTAAGTAGCAACTCTTGTACTTGGTACAAATGAAGGTATCTATCGGCCAATCTAAGATACATGGGTGTAATGAATATCTTGTTCAAGTTTACTCTCTAGCTGCAATTAATCCACCAGGCGGCAGTCAGTCATCCATAAAATCCTATTGACCAACCAGTTGAACTCACACAAGGCACATAGCATGGTTTTCCCATGTGCAGTACACAACATTAAAATTTCTGTTATATCAGGCATTTACAATTGCCTTTTGATTTAATTTCCTGAAACCTACCACTGTCTGCCATTTTTCTCTGCTTGCGTCAGCTTTCTTTGGCACTACCGAGAGTGGACTCTTCCACAGTGAACTACTATCTCTTGTTATACCTTCTTCTCAAAGTTTGTCTACTTGTTTCTCTGTCTCTACTTTCTGGGCTCCTGGTAACCTACGTGGCCTAGTGTTTATAGGTGTTGTCTCTGGTAACATGATCACTGAATGCTTCATCACATTCATAGAAGCAATAACAGCAGCAAATGTACAAAGGGTTGCTGCTTATGGCTTTAGCAGTGGCTGACTTCTAACTGAACAGAGCAACGTATCAGGACTAAACTTGTCACAGATCAGAGTTGTCTTGTGATGCTCTTGATGCTGTCAGCAAGGGCGTAACTTTCTGGGAACTTCTGTTGGTTTCACTTACAGTAACAGACTTTGACTGCTGTTTACCAGTTGTTTGAAAACAGTAGATGTTTATGGGGCAAGAGTATCAACATCGTCTCTGTTTCCTTCAAAACAAACTTATTTACGGAAAGTGATAACAGCATCAAAAGTGAAAAACATCGGTAAAAGCCGAGTTACAATATTGGGCACACATTTCCACTAACACATATATGAATATAATAAAGACTCTTAAATCACGTACCAGTTCTAATTAATATCCATTGTAGCATGCAATTAATAACAACATAATACCCATACACAACAGCTGGTTCCTTTTGCAAAATTCTGTTTTGTACAGCAACAACCCATATGGGTTGGTCCTCGTGTGCCTGCCCACTGCGACCGTGGGTTCGAGTTCCACTCAAGGCATAGATGTTTGTCCACCTCTCCTCTTCCAGTCTGGTGGGTAAAGACTGGTCACGGAAGGCAAGGCGAAACTACCGTGGTACTTTTGCAAGAGAACCCCAAAAGGGGTCACGACGGTCAGCATAGCATAGCTGTAATGCACTTGGGGGAGGAAACTATAGTAGCAAAGGGCTGAAAACTTCTGCTGGATACGTTCCAGTTTGTTGGCATCAGTAGTCGTAATAGAATTCCAAACGATCGAGGCGTACTCGAGCTTGGATCTAACTAAGGTTACATATAACATATACAGGCAATCGAGAGAAGAGAACGAAAAGGTTAATGTGCGAACAAGACCCAGCAACTTAATACAATGTGAAAATATGTGGTCAACATGGTTGTGAAATCGGAGCTTGGAGTCGAAAAATATTCCCAGGTCTTTAATAGTGTCGGTACGTGTTATGGAGGACTGAAAAAGTTTGTAATCAAAGATCAAAGTAGTGGTTTTCCTGGAGAAGGAAATTACTGTAGTTTTACTAATA